>JAPDKR010000082.1:0-87241 GCA_027569675.1 Penicillium crystallinum
TGATCTTGCATATATGATACAAGAAGGATGGGATGCCTTGCCTGCTGAAATACTAGAAAACCTAGTATGTTCAATGCCACGGAGGGTGCATGAGGTCATTATGAGAGATGGGGGGGCTACGCGTTATCAAACAGCATAATACACAGATAAATTACAAATTGCTGGCAGAATCATAGTGGAGAACCTACGTTTGTTCCTTTGGAGCCCTGTAGTTGATTCTGCGGCCAAGCAGATGCTCATCCAATAATGAAACAGAACTGGAAAAGTGAGGGGTAATTGCATCTCACGGCCAAAGCGAGTCCTGGCCAAATCGACGAAGTCATCACAATCTGTAAGGGTCAGTGGGAACTGGCTTTTGGTACATAAGCGACCGTCGCGTGGTTATGTATGGAGGACTCAGTATATTTGTGAAGTCCAAGGCTGATCATGTTGAGAGGGAAGGGCAAGGCACAGAGTTGGGATGAAACCAGGCTAGAACGTTGGAAGCCTGGTGATCAGCACGCTGGTCTGGAACACTTCCCGAGGCATGCTTCAAAGTACCTTCTCTCTCACTACAACATACACGTGGGAACAACCTTGGAAGTCAATGCCAGTGAGATTTATATGGCTGATACTTCGTTCTGATCCTCTCTCCCTACTGTCTACCTCATATCCCTTCGATTGGCTGATAAGGACTATCGTGCCCCTTGTGCAGTCGGCGTCTGCCACTATTGACGGCACTCTCCGACTGTATCTCAGATAAACCCCAGATAGATAATCTTTGATTCCCGTGTGGAGAGCACGAGCTATCGGGATCCTTGCGTAGACCGCAAACTACTGGGAGCCAATTGGAAGATGTTTCATAACTCCATTATTCATGGGGTCAGCATCTGTGACAATCTCAATTCATCATCTGGGGGGAACATCGGGGCCTTAGGTACCGGGCAGGTACTCTGCTGAGACGGCAGTTGCCACCCAGAGGATCCTTATCATTCCCCACTTTTGATAAAAAGCCTCTCGATGATTGGTGACGAGGAGACGTGAGATAAAAAGCCACACGCAGTTGGGTTATACGATGCTCTTGCTGATTGCCTGAAACAGCTGTCAACATCGTGATGTGTCCGATAACATAGACCTCGAAGTACCAGGGAAGTACCAGAATCTATATAACAGACGTACAGTAGTGTCAAAAGAATGGCGACTCCACGTCCTGAGTCACTTTTTTTCTCTATTTTTTTCCGTTCTCCACCGGGGCCGAATTTGATCCCGAACGTTCTTAGGGTTACCGACTCTGGGGGGGTTTTTATTAGAATTTTTTGGGAGCAATTTTTTTCTCTTCTTTGGAGATCTTTTAACTAAGCTCATCCCGAGGTCTTTCCTGGCCTCTGTATATATTGACCGGATATATTCCATATATTCACCATGGACGGTCCGGACCAGATTGGCCCTGATCTTTCGCCTAAGCGGACTATCGGCGATAAAGTCCGCCACGCGGTGAAGACCTTTACCACACGGTATGTGCTGCGACGCGTCAAAAAAAAAGGCTTACTGATAAGGAATAGCGATGGCTTATTAGGAGACTATGACTATGCCTACCTCTTTATTCCTCGACTACCATTCACAAAGCGAGCCCGTAAATCGGCACCTTTCTTTGGTCTCGAGGACCGAGTCCCAGTGGTGCTGGCATTGATTCTGGGGTTGCAGCATGCGTTGGCTATGTTGGCGGGTGGTGAGTGGGATATCGTTGTCCGCCAGGATTCAAGAACTAAGTCCTAGCAGTGATTTCACCACCCATCTTGCTTGGCGGCTCAGCCGGTGCCAACTTCGATGACGAACTATACCAGTACCTGGTCTCGACCTCGTTGATTGTATCCGGCATCTTGTCTGCGGTGATGATGTTCCGGGTACACATCCGGGGCACTAAGTATTATATCGGCACTGGACTGCTTTCAGTTGTGGGTAAGAATTCTTCTTGAGATCTCTGCAGAGGCCCCGCTTTTGATATCGGATGCTGATTGGTCCGAATAGGGACATCATTTTCAACCATCACCATCGCCCAGGGTGCATTTTCTCAGATGTATAAATCGGGCTATTGTCCAACCCTCGAGGATGGAACCAAACTGCCCTGTCCAAAGGGATACGGTGCGCTCCTGGGCACCTCATGCCTCTGCGCCCTGCTTGAAATTGGCATGTCCTTCATCAGCAGCAAGATCCTTGCTCGTGTCTTCCCCACACTCGTTACCGGCCCAACCGTGCTTCTGATCGGTGCCTCTCTCATCAAGTCCGCCATGCAGGATTGGGCTGGTGGTTCGGGCTGTGGAGCGGACCCCTCCGCTCGCGCAATGTGCCCTAGTGCCGACGCCCCTCATCCCCTACCCTGGGGAAGCCCCGAGTTCATTGGCCTGGGCTTCCTGGTCTTCGTCACGATCATCATCTGTGAGCGATGGGGACCCCCCATCCTCAAGAGTTGCTCCGTGATCATTGGACTCCTGGTCGGCTCCATCGTGGCCGCCGCGTGCAACTACTTCGATAACTCGGGTATCGCCGCTGCACCAGTCGCCTCATTTGCTTGGGTCCACACGTTCCCACTATCAATCTACCCACCCCTGATCCTGCCACTGCTTGCACTCTACATTGTGACCATGATGGAAACCATCGGCGATATCACGGCAACGTGTGACGTCTCCCGCCTCCAGGTCGAAGGTGCCACCTTCGATTCCCGGGTCCAAGGCGGTGTCCTGGGTAGTGGTCTCACCTGTGCGCTGGCAGGCTTGATGACCATCAGTCCGATGTCCGTGTTCGCGCAGAACAACGGCGTCATCGCACTGACCAAATGCGCCAACCGCACCGCAGGCTACTGCTGCTGTTTCTTCCTGGTCATCATGGGAATCTTCTCCAAGTTCGCCGCCGCCCTGGTAGCAATCCCCAGCCCCGTCTTGGGCGGCATGACCGCCTTCCTCTTCAGTTCCGTCGCAGTCAGCGGTCTGCGCATCATCGCATCCGTCGATTTCACCCGTCGCAACCGGTTCATCCTCACTGCCAGTTTCGCTATCGGAATGGGTGTCACGCTGGTTCCGGACTGGTTCGCCTATTTCTTCTCGTACGAGGGTGATAATAGTGCATTGGAAGGTCTCATCAATGCTGTGAATCTGGTCCTGGAGAACGGATTCGCTATCTGCGCGCTTCTTGGCATCTTCCTGAACCTGTTCATTCCTGACGAGCCGGAGGAACTCCCTGCTATCTTTGAGTCGAATGAGTCGGACGATGACCGCGTGCAGATTGGTTCTCTTGAGCAGTCATCGACTGTCAAGATGGATCAGTCGGTTGCTCCAAGTTCTTGATATACAGTTGCATATTTCTATCATTTCTGTCATAGAAGGAGTTTGGACTGGGGGACCTTGGCATTTTTAGCGCTGCTTTCAATACCTCAATTGCAATATAATATTGATATTTGCTGAACAGCATTCCCTGTAATTGCACTTATGCAGTAGATATCGTCTCAGGCTATGGAACATGCGTAGCAGAAGCCCGAAGATGATTAAGCTGTAGTTTGTCCTACTTAGGCACTGCTAACTTGTAGTATGAAAGGCCCAAAGTATTTATTCCACGCAGAAGCCTCTCACAAGTACCACAATTCGTTTACATAGAACGCATGTAACAGTGGTATTACCAGCCTCAATTCGAACAGACATAAGTACTTGTAAGAACCTACACAAAAGCCTCCCCCAAACCCAGCCCACCACACCAAAACGAAACCCGCGATTTAATAACCGAACGAGGCTGCTCATTAACACCAGCCGACATGCTATGCTCATTCCCAAATGCAAAACAATCCTTCTCCAAAGCCCGCACATCACAGCGTACAAAACCCTCCTCAACAAGCAGACCCACCACCCGCAGCAGCCATACACGACAAGTAATCCAGGACATCCCATTGAGAATTCTATCGTGACTCTTCATTATCTCGTCTACACGGTTGTGCGCGGATAGGGGAATTCTCGCAATCTGGATGGTTACACATAGGAAGTTCTCGGTGAAGATCCCGGCTGTGGCTTCGTGTGCGGGAATCCAGCCGTTGCCAATGCCTCGGATGTGGTATTTTATTTCTGGGGGAGTGGTTCCTTTGTGCAGGTAGAAGGCCCAGTGGAAGTCGTTTGGGAGGGGTGGGTCGGAGCGGAGGTAGAGGGTGATGTGGAGGGTGTTTGGGGTGAGGTTTTCGAGGAGCTCGGTTTGTTTCTTTTTAATATCTGCGGATTTTTGTTTTACGAGGGTACGAGCAGTGGTTTCTGACACCTTTTTATAGGGTGAAAAGGGTGGTTTGGAGTACTTAGTGAGGGATGGGGGAGTTGGGCTGAGGATCGGGAACGCAATAGACACAAGAAGTACCTGGGCGCTATGCTTGTATAGAGTGTCTTGGTATCAAGTTTGGCAGGAATATCTGCTTGAAGGTACTTCGATATGCTCTAATAATACTTTACACATATACCCTGTCAATCTAGAGATACATTTATGGGATTAGAGATATCATACAAGAATCGACTTCTATCGTACACATTATTCGTTTAAACGCCCTCGACTTTCTCACCAGGTGCTAACATCTTGATATACTTATGCACTCCGGTCTCAAGTACTTCAACCGGATCCCCAACTTTCATCACAAACTCCTCCTTTGCCGGAACAAGCTGCATGCCTAGACAAGCATTGGTCCGATCCCCATCATCAATCCGCCGGTATGACTTCAGCGTCCGATCAGGCTCAGCCTTGTGCCTATCCCCAGAAGCAGGGTCCACATTAGGCAGTCGACACCGAACAGTCCGACAAGAAGCGTGAATCTCCGTACCGCCGATAGAAAGCCGCTTCCAGTGATCTTCTTCAAAGGCACCCGGGCCTTGGATGATGACGTTCGCCCGGAACCGGCGAATGCTAAGTCGAGGAATTGCGTACGCACAGCGCGCTGCTACATCCCTGTGACTGGATATACTGAGCAGGTGGATTGGGTACGCGTCTGCGAAGGCTGTGTTTGGCTGGAAGCCTAGATCTTCTTTGCGCGGTGCGTTGCGGAAGATCTGGCGGGAGTGGGACTCACTAGCGCGGAAGAGCGTTAATGTGTTCTTTGATGGGTCGGAGCCTAGATACGTGTGTAAGGTAGCTGGGAGAAGTTTGCCATAGTCATGGGCTAGAGGCTTGTCTTTCCAGATCTTGACTGGCAACAGTGGGAACTTGGAGTCTGCGGATGGAAACAGGGGGACTTGGAATTTGTGTCGGTTTGCAAGGATCTTGAGTGCCATTCCGGTTTTCACGAACAGACCCTGCCACCCTGCTGGTGGTGTCCGTGGATATGAGATCACCATCACGCCCTGCGACTTGACCTCTGGCAGCTCTGCGGTAAAGTCCGGAGCAGCGGGGTCGGGGATCCAGATCTCGGGATGGATCAAGGCCAGGCGATTGAAGCCTGCATTCCGCAGAGTGCGGATGTTCCACTCGTCGTTGTTGTACTCTGCAAATACGAACTGTCTGTCGAATTCAAGTCCCGTTGGTACAACGTTTGAGACTTGTAGTTCGACCTCACCGCACGATTTGAGCGGGTAGCTGAACAATGCTTTCACGCGCCAAGATGGATGGCCGTCATCATCTTGATCGCTGGGCACACCGTGGCTGTACTTTGAATCGAATTCATCGTCCAGGTTGCTCTGCCCTGGTGGAAGTCCTAGACGACGACATCCTCTGGGATTGTTCGGTGTTCTCGGTGTCTTGAGAACGAATAATAGAACAGGCAAAAATGAGATTGCAATGATCAGATCCAAGGAGAAAGTGACATCCCCAAGGGAGATATCGAGATTAAACATGGGGGCCGTGGGAGTATGCAGGATACTCGAGATCGAGATCGAGAAAAAAAAACCCGATCTCGGATCATTGAATCGTCACCATCCACTCATGCCATCGCTATACTACCATTATGGCATTTTTAGGATGAACTTGAACACAAGGGGATTATATCTTCAATTTAACGTCATATCTATACTTCTAAACTGGCTTTGCTGCCAGCCAGCCTGATGCGCCCACCATGAGCATCAACATGGACCTGCTCGGTCTCGACGGATTGGAAGGGTTCAATGGCGAAGATACGAGTAAGGAGTTTCTTGTCTCTTCAAATCACTACACAATTGCAATTATTAAACTATACCCTAGTGCCAGTGGTCTCGATCTCCGCATCGCAGTCTCTCAACGCGTCGGCCACCGCCCGCAACCCAATCGCGACGGGCCTGGCGCCTCTGGACAAGACTCTCAATGCATTCCCAGGCCTGACCACACAAGGTGGAATTTCACGAGGACATGTTACCGAAGTCCACGGCCCCCCGGGAACCGGGAAGACTTCGTTGGCGTGAGTACACTCTTATCCACACCGCTAGAATCCAATCTGACACCATTCACAGGCTGAACATCGCTCGCAATGCACTGCGCGACGGCAAAGTAGTCTGGATTGGTATGTTCCTGCCACTTCCCCGAGTGAGCCGCGCTGTTCCTGCTTACACCGTCAGATACGGGGTACCCCTTGCCCAGTCCTCGACTCGAGGAAATGTCTCTAAACGGCGACGATTTTATCTATTTTCGTGCGCATACGCTGGCTCACTTGATGGCCTTAATTACTCGTCCTCCAAAGGGCTTTCCACCTCCTGAAACATGTCTTCTTGTCGTCGACTCCGTGTCGAATTTGTTTCCGGCTTACTTTCCCAGCTCGACGGAGATCAAGGACCATTTCGCTGAGAATAAGAAGACTGACAAAGCTCACGTTCAATGGTTGATCAATCGCAAATGGAATATTGCTGGCGAGCTTGCGACGCACTTGGCTAGACTTGCTGCGAGAAATATCGCTGTGTTGACTATTAATCAATCCCATGCAAAGCTCAATGGCGAGTCTAATGCGCTTTTGCAGCCAATCTTATCGGGTGATGCATGGGAGGCTACTGTGAAGACGCGCATTGCTGTTTATCGAGATTTGCCTGATGAGCGACTCGCATGCGTTGAGAAGCGAGCGGGTAAGCCGCTGGCAGGGGAGGCGGAAGACTTGGGCGTTGCGTTTTGTATCGAATCGGTATGTCTTTATTTGGTCTACAGCCTGGGAACGTGAGTCTTACTTCTCTAGGATGGTTTGCACGAAACAGGGATAGAGGACTATCTGCCCTCAGAGCCTTTCTCTCCTCCACCAAAGTCTCCTGACTTTGAGTACTATGATCCTCCGACTCCGACCCCCTCGCCTATATCATCTTTGCTATCTTCTGCGCCACCTTCGTCTGAATTAGAATCTCCTGATAGACTAACATCGAAGCCGGTTTCACCTGAACAGCCGCATACACAAACCAAGAAGCGGAAGATGGATGAGATAGCTGACAGCCAGGATGAAGATTCGGAGGATGAAGAAGTCCCATGGACAGATGAAACAACACTGAACACGAACAAACGATG
Source organism: Penicillium crystallinum (assembly GCA_027569675.1). NCBI lineage: Eukaryota > Fungi > Ascomycota > Eurotiomycetes > Eurotiales > Aspergillaceae > Penicillium > Penicillium crystallinum. The sequence continues at coordinate 7,444 of JAPDKR010000082.1, forward strand.
AAGTCACACATTATTTAGCATAGTCATCAGCATCAGGTCATAAATTATTATTACACCTTCACATTCATGATCATATCGCCCTGCCAGACTCCACAAACATCCTCCTCTGAACAACCTGGCTTTCGTCCGGCGGGGCCAAAAGATCTTTCGCCTCCGCCTGCTCATCAGTTGGATCACCACTTCGATCCGGCGTCTCAGGCAGCCTCTGCATCGAGCAGAGGGGCAATGTATCAGCAATTGCGATCGAAGCAGGATGTCTGGACCCTTGAATAAGATCAACCAAACGACCAAGCACGGCAAACTCAAGCTTGAGTTTGAGCGAGTACACAAACCCCTTGAGAGTGATTTGCACAGCATAGAAATCCGCATATTCGAGACTCAAAAGGAGCAAATCCATCGCAATAATGATACAATTGATCCCAATCAGCTGGTACATGATATTTCGAGCATCGGGACGCAAGGCGACGTCCACCCCAAGACGCAGCAATTTGACAGTCTCAATCACGTACAGCGTCGAAAGTAGAGTCTCTTGCATCGTGAACCCCGTCAGCTGGATTTTCTCCATAATATTATACCCCTTCACCCACGCCACTTCGCCAGTGTGTACGATATTGGAGCCGAATGTCAGAATTGTCGTCGGCACATGGAGAATGAGCACATTTGCAACGATAAGCCACAGTACCCGACGCAGCACGCGCTCATCGCGGAGCACGAGATGCAGTCGTGAATACAGCACTACCGATTGTCCGGTTACCATTGTCCACCATCCAATCGTTAGCACAGTCACCGACAGCACGGAGTTAGCGCGCGTGAAGAATTTCATCAAGAAGCCAAGCGAATAGGGCACCACGCCGATGCACCCTGTAATGAGCAAGGACCAGAAGTACAGGCCGCGCCAGCGCCGGAAGGTCGAAGGGACGAGAACAAGTAGCTCGGCGACATTGTACCATGAGAGAGCGATGAATGTGACCAGGATCATTTGTAGCACGTCACCCTGGCTGGCGAGGGAGCCGGATATCCCATCTAGCAGGTCCTGAGACACGTCGGACATGGTTCAGAGCCAGAGGCATTCGAATTTGAAAGGAGCTGAATGGGGGGACCGGACTCGAGAAGAGTCTGGTTCATCATGTTTGATATGTCCACATATTCTCATGGGCCAAGAGAGAGTGAAAGAAGCCGAGAAATGAAAGAAGAAATGGCGGGTGAGAGTGAATGTTGTGTGTGATCTGCGATATGGACTGGTTGTACAGGGTATGGCTGGCCAGAAATTGTCAATGCTCCTCTGTCATGCAGGTTACCCAAGTTTTGTGATCTGTCTGTGCGTGTATCCAGGTAGCTGGAAGAACAATGAAAGGATAGAGCCCCTTGTTTGTTGTAGGGGTGTCAGTCCGGGTGGTTCACCCTGGAGAACAGATCTAACGCCATTGTTCAATAGCGTCTGTCCGGCATCGGAGCCGTTGGGGGCCGTTGGGGACGGCTCATATTAATCTGACCGGGTCGTTTAATGAGCAGCTCATAGAGCTTGAAAACAAGTTGAAACAAACACAGAGCTATTTTAGACCAATTTTGGGGGCACCTTTCAAACACCCTGGCTTTGTCAATCGAGTTCTGTTGGTGAAAGAAAGCACGCCGTTTGCCGTCTGTGGTTGGCCTTGTGATGTATAATTAGAACTAGGGATCAGGCAAAAAGAAAATGTTTCATTCAAGTCTACATGAATTATGCCCAGGTGCGTTTCTCGTTCATAGATTGGTCAGGTAATCTTCGATCTGCTCCTTGGTCAACTTGCGGAATCGCGGTCCCTGAGCACCCTCCACTCCCTCGTAGCCCAGCAGGTGGTCTGCTGGTGGGCCGACAATACCTGGAAAGGTCCTTGTTAGCTGAGGCCTAGGATATGAATAAAATCAAAAGCCAAAAAAAAAACTCACCAATTTCTATTGTGTCCCCATTCATCTCACCCTCAATCGTTTCCTTGAGTGTCAACAGCGCAATGTGGATGGCATCTTCCAGCTCCAACCCTTCAGTGTACCGTTTCTCGAGGAACGTCTTGGCACTCGTTGCGTGTTTACCAATGGCCGTCGCCTTCCATGGGTAGTAGCTACCACTGGGGTCGACCTGGTACAAGCTTGGACCGCCCTTCTGAATACCGCCAGTCTTGCTGGTAGTTTTCTCCTCCGAGTCATCCTTCTTAGCCTCTTCCGACTCAGGCTCAATGCCCTCGTCCCAGCCAGCGACCAACAGACTGACACCGTACGGCCGCACACCACCAGATTGCGTAGCTTCTTGCACTACCCGAGCAACGTCCTGGACCAATATACGGGTGGGTGGGTATTCGTTGTAGATGCGCTTGTAGCCTGTGTGCGAGACCTTGCGGGCTTTGTCGACCAGCACGCGGTAGTCGGGGCCCATACCGGCGTAGACCATGCCGATATCTGGCGTGATCAATGAGATCTTTGACAGAGAGGGAGGATCGATCAGAGGCGAGGATGACTTCTTCTCAGTTGCGAGAACAATGCCATTTGTAGCTATCAGGGAGCGGTCAGCTTGGATCTATGGGGGAGAAATTTCGAGGATTGTTTACCTTTGATACCAAGAGCGGTAACACCCTGGTTAACTGCATTCAAGGCATATTCTATATTGATCAGTATCGATGCGGAAGCTTAGAGGTGATGGTCCATACCAATTTGGACCAGCTTTCCGCTATAATCGAGCTGAGTTAGTACAGTATCAATTCATCGGAGACAACTTCTTCGTACCTGGGGGAGAATGTGGTCAAAGAGAATGAGTAACGGTCCGCCATGGTTCTCTGTCAACAGGAGTCAAGGAGGAGATGGAAAGATCAAACGAAGGAGAGCTGTGTTGTAGGCAGAGATGGGTGACGTTTGACGCGGTAGAGCTCACTGAAGGCGGTGACCAGATTTGGCTTAGCCGTGGGGGGTTGGACACTTCGGGCTTTTCTGCTTTTTCTCTTCTCTCCTCCTTCTACTTTTACCTACAGAATCCAATTTCAGTAACTCTCACTCGGCCTGCTGTTGCCAAGGCTCGGGGGAATTTCGATGGGAGGATCTCATGGCAGACACACAGAATTACCCTCCACGGGTCTGTCGCATCTGCCTGGAGACCGTGCTACCTACTTTTCAACCCTCGGAATTTTTACAGAAACCTCGAGTGGTTTATGAATCCTCCGATCCGGAATGTGGCCGTTTATTAAGCCCCTGTCAATGCAAAGGCTCCTCACGTTATGTTCATGAGGGATGCCTGCAGTCATGGCGCCATGCCGACCCCGGTTATGGGAAAAGAAACTTCTGGCAATGTCCCACTTGTGGCTTTCAGTATCGCTTGGAACGACTTACCTGGGCACGGTGGATCAGTAGCACCACTACCCAACTAATCCTTACACTTGGCATCTTGTTTTTAACCATATTTCTGCTTGGATTCATTGCTGACCCCATCATTGACTTCTATCTGGGCCCCGTGGATGTTTACACTGAATTGGTCGAAGAAGATGCGTCCTGGTTGGAACACTTCCTCAAAGGGCTAGCATCTTTAGGCCTGTTGTCGTTCCTGAAGGCAATCTTTGCGCTGTCACCTTTTCCTTGGAACCTACGGTCCGTGGCATCGGGACGCAATACGGGCCGTAACCGGGCCGCACAGTTGAACTGGCTAGTGATTTTGGTCGGCATCGGTACTTTCCTATGGGTATGTGTGGCCAGCATTGACTATTGGACTTGGCTAACTGCAGATAGGCTGTCTACAAAGGTGTTCGATCATGGAGTAGGCGCACTTTAGAAAAAGCGGGAGAACGTGTCATGGACGTTCCACTACCAGGTGACCAAAGTGACACAGATGCCCCAGTACCAGGTGATGGGGATACTGAAGCCAAAGAAGACTAGTTCTAGCAAAGAACTCGCACTACTTAAGTTGCCGTCCTCCTCTGCCCCATGAGACGTCAATTAGTCAATGTGCGAAGAACATTACTGCCTTCAATACTCTTGTTTGGTTTGCCTGAGAGGCAGATGATTGGGCCGAGAACGTTTTGTTCTCATTCATTCGCTGCTTCACCAATCAGGCGGCCTCTTGGGGAAGGTAGTCCACCACTCAATTCTATGGAGCGTTCTGACTCTTCGAGTCTGACCAATAGCGTCTTCGGATTGAGCAGCGGGAAATTACTGAATATGACATTGAAACAGTGAATGCATTGATCTTTGGCCATTGATACTCCTATTCAACCCACGCGCGTGCACATCTCAATATAACCTAATCGAGCCAAAATAGCTACATAAACAAGCTACTTGTAACTACTCACCCAGTTTCCTCTCCTCTCTTGCTTCCTTTGGCGTCTTTCCTCTCGTAAATCACATCTATCCCATCTTTGCCAACATGGACGATCTCCCACCTGGATCGCGCCTTGCGGTTGTCCGCACGCAGCTCGCGATTGATTCTAGTTCGGAGGAATCCGTTTCTACTACTACATCCAGCCCAGATACTGAAGCAGATACTGAACCATTCCCAGAGTACGACGAGTCTGCCTGTGAGAGTGTTGCTTCCTTCATTGCAGCCGAGAAACCCCACGAAGAAGCATGGATCTACGCGTGCGGCAAATTTGCCCAAGAGCAGATCCGCATGCACGAAGTTGATCCAAACATCATTCCGTATATCCCAAGTGACCCATCTCAGCGTAGCCAGGTCGTCCTCGAAAAACTGCAAGACCTGCTTGCTGAACCTCAGATGCGCCCCGTGACCCGTCAACAGTTCATTGCTCTACTCAACACCACCCTCAACCTGAACCGTATCATCTTTCATCAAAATGTCGAGTTCCTGGCTCCCAAAGAGACATCAGACGCAAAATCAGTCGCCGAGCAGATTCTTGCTAACCTAACATGGATGGACAAGCTGTTGAAGGAGCAATTGCAGATTACGAACCAAATCACTGCCGCTCTAGACCAGATCTCGCGCGATGATCTTTCTCTCTTCGATCAATTCCGCAAAATGGCTAGCTTGGTCTCTGAGTAAGTACCAATATCTTGTCTGATGCCTCCATGCACTGTGTTTTGTCTACTTCCTATTATCTATTCTATGTTTGAACACCGCTCATTCGCAGTGATAGGAACATGAAAAAGCCTCGTGTGCTTGAACGGAAACTCCTTGCTTTGTATCTGGACGTGTACGACGAATGGGTGCAAAGCCCCTTCCTCCGTCTGCGCACCCGTCAGGTGCTGAACAACAAAAGCATGGATCATTCACGCTCCGAGCTCTCCCGCTATATCACTTCCATCTGGGACATGCTGAACTCCTGCATCGAGGGCTACGCTTTGTTCTCCTGGGCCACCAGAGAAATCAAACTACAGTATTTTGCACCGACGATGGGTCATCTTTGCGAGTCACCGGAGATCTGGAGAAAATGCTGGGAAGAGCACATGGAGGCTGAGAGAAAGCAGCAGACGACCCAGAAGGACCCGTCGCGACCTGCTACGCTTTGAGTGATGGAAGAGCCATTAGGCTATGTGGTGGACATGAACAAAAATTCCTCTCACGACTTTATGACTCTACGACTTGAACGTTTCAATACCCCGGATGCGATGGTTCAAGCATCCCAACGACATAATGAATACCAACGCGAGCCCTGTGTCCTAGCTCAATGTTTCTACATAAATCCTAATGCAGTGTTTCTAGCATAAGGTCACAACAAATAGCAAAACCCATGAATTTTCGTCCAGACTTTCACAGTGTAGACTCAGGCCGTACTATCCTTGTAAGCCCCCAGCTTGAATAGCTTCTTCGCATTCTCTCGCCCAATCTTCAAGCGATCCGTATTCGACATCTCCGCCGAATCAAACCAGTCACACGCATCCTCAAATGTCTCAAACGGATAATCAATCGAGAACAAAATCCGATCAGACCCAACCTCCGCCATACAAAAGTTAAGGGTCGTAGTGGAGAAATGGCCCGACGTCGTAATCCACAAATTCTCCGCAAAATACTCCCGAATCGTCTTCTTGCACGTCTCCTGCAACCCAAGCATCTTCTTCCGATCCTCGAACCAGTGGTTAATCCGCCACATATCGAAGGGGATATGCTCGCCCAAATGGCCCAGAATAACCTGCAGCTTGGGATTCCGATCAAAGACCCCGTTCGTCACCATCCCCAGCACATGGAGACTAACTCCCTGCGCAAAGGAAAGGGGTGGCCCAATCAGCCATTTCCGATCAGCCCAGAGCTTCTCGTAGATCGTGCCTGTTGGGTTACGCGGGTGTAGGTACAATGGCACGTCGAGCTCTGTGCAAGTCGCCCAGAAGACATCCCATTTCTCGTTATCGTAGAAGATCATGTCGTCGCCGTCTGCGCCAGCTCGCTGTGTGTCGTTGACCAAGGCTCCGAGGAAGCCATGCTGTGTAACGCAGCGTCGGAGCTCGGCCGCGGCTTCTTGTGGGTCGTGCATGGATAGCGTGCTGCGTTGATTTAGCATGATATATTCAATTATGTTATCCCTGTCCATCTGTGGGAGCTGCACTTACGCAAAAGCGGCAAACCGATCTGGGTGCGCTTTCACCTTCTCCGCGATGTAGTCGTTGATCTCGACGGCAAGCGCTTGCGCATCCTTTGCGTCCCAGATATCCTGCACGCCTGGCGCTGTGTAGCTCAGGATTTGGAGGCCGACGCCGTGGCGCTCGGCGAAGTCGAGGCGGATTGGTCCGACGTCATTGATCTCTGCTGTGTGCTTTTCTGTGTCGGTTGCGAACATGCCTGCCCACCATTTTGTCTTTTCGTGGAATCGGGGGAGCGCAAAGGCTTCTTCCAGGGCGATCTTGCCAAGCATGTTGATTGTATATAAAGAGAATGAGAGATAAGTCAGTAGTTACTCGCAATCAGATCGAGGTATGGTTCGAAAGGAGCTGCTTTATAGTAGGTTACATGCGGGGACCCCGCACATCATAGCCGCTTAAGCCACTGTAGGTTCTTACAAATAGGTACATATGAGGTACTTGTTTAAAGTGACAGTCGGAAAGTTCCAAGTAAAGTACCCGACGGTAGCGGCCCGCTGTCGGGGCGGATGCGGGGAGCGGATGGTGCGAGATTGTTGTGTTCCGACTTCTTGTTTCGCCTTGGACTTTTACTGGACTGATTATAGCATCATACCTTCTAGCAGAATCTATGGGTAGCGCTTGGGTTAGACAGGACCGGCTCTTGATCAGCTCATCGACAAGCGGGCAATCACAGTCCATATCCACTATGGCCCGTTTCGATCATAGCTCCAGTCCGGCCCAGAAGTTTGCAGATTCCAAAGTTGTACTGGCACTCAAGACCAGAGATAGAGACTACGGTAGGCCTTGTGCCTGAATTTCTAGCCAGATTCTTATCTCATGTCTTTCTTCAGAGCGGCGTCACAATGTAAATGGTCGTTGTATTGGTATTGCTAACTGTAACTGTATCTCCGCTGAATAAAATGAGAGCGACCTTCTGCAATGCAAGCACGCAGCAATTCTACTGGCATTTCTCAGTGATTTGAATTCCACATTTCTCCAAGGGGCGACAGGTTGCCGAATCATTCCAATCGGGGCGAGGAGGGGTCTCCATCTTTGCGCCTTGATCATCGACTACCATGATATCGAATCGCATCAAAGCGCAGGCAACCACAAGTTTGAGGTTCAATGTTCCAAGTCGCTGGCCTTTGCACGCATGAGTGCCGGCACCCCAGCCAATAAAGGGTGTTTCTTTTCCAGTCACTCGTGATGGGTCCCAGCGAGTCGGATCGGGAAAGGTAGTCTGCTTAAGGGCTGTGTCTGAAAACGGGTAAATAACCAAAGACCCTGCCGGTATGATAAATGAGCCAATTATGATATCTGGACCGGTGTTCTTTCGCACTGCGGTGTATGGCTGTGAAGTGCGCAGTGTTTCGCGGATACAGAGATCGAGATTGGGGGTTTGGGATTCCCAGGCCTTAAGTGGGATCTCTGAGAGGGCTTGGGTGAGGGCTTCTCCAGTTACCGTGAGGGCAGCGGAGGTGTAGGTAACAATGAGGGACTTGACCTCTTCTCGGACGGCCAAGAGCCACTTATGGTTGCAGGAGAGTTGCATGATGAGCCATGTCACTAGAAGCGCCGTCAACTGCAGTCCTTAGTGGCTTCATGATGTTGGTGAAGGTTTAACGTACCAATTGTTCCAGTTGCACGAGACCCAGCTAGAGATAGCCCTAGCATTGTCTTCGGGGACTGTCAGTTTTCAAAATTGAAAAATATAAAGACAAAAGGTGCTGATATAACCACATACCCCGAATATTTGAGCTGTGCTCTCTCCGTCATCCAGCATTTGCTGGAGCATATCATTCCTCTTGAGTCCACTACCTTTCCTTGTTTGAACGACCTTTTGAACAATCCTGTAAATGCGAACTGAGCATAAGAACTTGTGGAAAAACACTGAACCGGGTAACCAAGGAAGCCAAGTTGAGTATGGATTAGCGATAGAGTCGACGCCATCAACAGATGGCTTAAGACGAGATACAAGAATGGGATCATTGGCAATGTCAGATGAAGCCACCCGCATAATAAGCTGAAAGGTGATCTGAAATAAACAAGCAATCAGTGTCTCTTCTATCAAAGAGGAATTCATATATTGACTCACCTCGTGAAGGGCAGAGCAGGGGTCAAGAATATGCCCACTAGCCCACAGGTCCAACTTGCGCTGGCAATCTGACAACAATAATGGAATCACTGGTCGTGTATTAGTCTTTCTTCGTTCTTGTCACATATAAGATTGATCAACCAACATTTCCGAAGATGGTCCGGCCGTTGAATCGAAGCCATTCGTTTGACTATGCTGCTGACTTGGTGCGGGTCGAATGAGGTAGCACCCTAACGAGCTAAGTTAGTTGATCTGTGTCAAATTCAAGGGTGAGGGACCTTACGCTGCCCATCATGATCGAGAACGTGTCGTACAAACAAAGAGCCTTGTCTTTGAAAAATAGCTGTCTACCTTGGTCTCCAGACAGCACAATGGCATTGTGGCGAAACAGGGTTGTTCGAAAGATGCAAGAAGATGTGGCCTTGAACCCATCCTGAATGAAGTTGAATCTCTCCTCGAAGAACGACTGTGTAATCTTCCAACTAGGCAATTGCAAGGCTGGGGGCGAACGGATTTCGGGCGAAGATGTCCTAACAACGTAGAATCTTTTGTAGACCAAAGCCGAGGATATCAGAACCACAGACGCTAGAGACCATGGATATTGAAGGGTCACCAAGTCATTGCACAAAGCAAGTACCAACTGAATGAAGCTGGTCACCATCATTGTGGGAGAGAGTTGGCAAGTAAAAGAAGTGAAGAGTTGACAGCCCGAAGAAAGTGAGGACAGAAGCAAACCATATAGCCCCAAAAGTTTTATACTCCGAAAGAGAAGAACAAAAGCCCCCAACGCGGAAGACTCGATGGGAAATACTTTGAAGCCGACAACAATTGTGCCGAGACAAAGGTTTGCTATTCATATATTGATCGTTTACATGCCCGGAGTCTCATTGAGTCTACTGCCCATGTCTCCGATCCACTCTTCACCCAGCCTATGGTATAGGACCCCATCTGTTGCAAATTAGATGCAGCTCAGCAACCGCTGTTGGCTTATGTCTAAGATAGTGTAAGCTTAGGGGCGGCTCGCGCAAAATTGCCATCGAAGCTGACAGGCGGGCCGTTAAGTCCGCACTACAAGGCTGATACCCGAGTCTTTCTTGTCTTCACAGGTGCCAGGTTAACTCGCTTGGCCTTATTGAGCTCGACCGAGTGCTTGTGCTCACATTCATGCTTGAGTTTCTATGCAACTGATTGTTCGCCAGGCCTTCGGATCCTTGAAGATATTCCTGCATCTTACCATAAAGTAGGTCATTTGAGAAAAGAACCTTGTAAAGAGATTTATAGATACCACCTGGAGTTTTAATCGCCACCGATCGGCTGAACACTTTCTGGGAGGCGGCATTAGTGGTGAAGACCATCGATATTATCCCCAGGCTCCGTGGTTTGCAGTGGAAGTGGTTGTTTCCCCATTCATCACAGGCAGCAGATATTGAAATGCAAGATCTTGAATATTGTTCACTCTCGAATAGTTGCGTTAGTTAGTGTCCATGTCTTCCTGCATCTAGGCCGGGCCTTCTCATGGATTATACTACAGTAGCTTCAAACTTGACAAATAGTTTGCTTGTCTCCTACAAGAAAGATCCGGTGTGGTCCTTGACTATTGCCTAATTGAGATATTCTTCCACTACAGCTACTTCCTGAATGGACTGACCTTCTGGTATGGGAGAATACCCAAACTCGACCAAGCAGGGGCCAGGATGCCTCGAATGTGGACCCGGGCCTTTTTGGAAACCACCAAAACATTCTTACGCGATATTCTAGTATTTTGCTGAAGATATCTGTCTCACTAATCATTCATCGCCCCCGGGGCTGTCAGAGAGGTCATGGCCCGTACCAAGCAAATGTATAAGCCTAGAATATTCCAGGCCTCGGTCATATTGAGTAGTACAATATAGACCCATGTGGCCAACGAGCGCATGGTTCGGCCAATTCTCGTAGATCTGGGGCTGAGATCGCCGATGTTTTGCCTTTTCATGAGCCATCTCCGGGCGGCTGAAGATAATGCCATTATTGGCGGCAAAGAAACCAACAATGGCTTTAAACCATACCTGCTATTGGTCAATTTGTTAGTTCGCATACAAGTGCAGTTGCCGGGGACGCCACAATATGCGCGGAGCTGGTCTGATTGGAGAGAGTGAGCAGATCGACCCTAAGCAAACTAAATTAGGGCGAACACTCCCAAAATGGAGCAGTATACGGAGGAGAATCTGCAGGCAACCCCTCATGAGAAAAATTTGAAGCATAATTTAGAGAGAGCGTTTGATAGGAGCGCCATAGGGAAGAATATTCCGGAAGTGCTTCATGTGAAATGTTGGGATTTTGTTCCTGACTTCTCAACCCCTGGCGCATTGAGATACTCAATTCAACTAGGCCCCTGCGAGCCCCTCACAAAATGTAGGAGCCAAGTGGCTCTAGATATTGTTAATTGAACCGATCACTCTTGTGAAGAAGGGTTACATTGTCGGAATCAAACTGCTAAATGATGGGACGTACCTACGGTAAACATGACAATTTCTTGTAACCTATATTGAGGGGAAAGGGAGTCTCGCATGTTCGATGAATCTATGTTGTATATGTATATCCATATCCATCTCCTCATATTAAACCAATTAAGTATCCAAAGCCATCTGCAGACCTCATCAAGCATTATATCCAACATCCTGGGCGTGAGCCAGCTCCTCTTTCTCATACAGAGTTTCTGGTTTAACATCCCTTCTTAACAAATACCGTTTCACAAAAAAGCCAATCTGTCTCAGTCCATACTGTGCATGCACCTTTGTCGGCACTGAAAAGACCTGATCTAATTCTTCGAGTGTCTTGCCCTTTGTCTCGGGCATAAACAGAAGTACTAACCACCACCCAACCATACACCAGCCTGCATACCAGGCAAATGCACCCTGTGCTGTAAATGCAGCCCGCAGCGACGGCCACGTCACGCCCAAAATGAAATTGAAGAACCACATTGTGGCGGTACCGAGCGCCATCCCATACGACCGGACGTATAGCGGGTACACTTCGGCTGCGTAGGTGAGGGTTACAGGACCTTCGCCCGGTGCATAGAAGACAGCAAAGAGATAGGTTCCTAGTGAGATACAAGCAAGGCGTGCAGTGTGCCTGCTCTCTGGAATCCAGAAGCTAAAGCCCGTGAAAAGCATTGCGAGTGACATAAGGGGGAAGGTTAGCAGCAGCAGATTGCGTCGGCCGAATGTGTCAATGGTGTAGACTGCTGGTGTTGCCAAAAGCCAGTTTGTTATACCCCAGCCTAATGAGGCTGCTAAGGCTGCTGCTGGAGAAAAACTGGCCTGTATTTTCGTGTTAGGACCTCAAGAGAGAGGGCGTGGATGAGTTGAACTGACCTCTAAGAATATCTCGGCAGCGTAATATGCGATAACATTGACACCACAGAACTGCGTTGGTTAGCGCCGCCTGTCATCCCCTCAGAATGAACACACTCACCTGCTGCATGAACATGACAATCTGGGATGCAACCATTGCTCGGCGATTTCGGGGAACCTTGATCAATTCCAGCAACTTATTCCGCCCCAGCTTCATCTTACTCTCGGTCTCCAGCAGAGTATGCATGTAGTACAGATCACGCGCTGCCTGAACCTTATGATGCCGCAGCGTGCAGAGAGACATATAGGCTTGATAGTACTGCTTCTGGCTCAGATACCACCGCGGAGACTCGGGGCAAGCAAAGACAAAGCAGCAAACCACCAGAGCCGGGAACATTGCTGATGCCATCATACAACGCCAATTCAAGCCGACAATCGTACTCGAGCTAACGTTGTAAAATATCAAATCCGCCCCATAGCCCAGCATATATCCAAAGGCCGTCCACATATGCCATTGCATTACCAAAGCTCCGCGGATGGGGGGTGGCGCTGTCTCAGCTACGTACATTGGCACAGTCGCGGATTTAGGACCAATACCAAAGCCTAGCATGAATCTTGTGATGAACATCGCCCACCAGGTTGAGACGAATCCTTGCCAGAGACAGGCTATCGCAGAGAAGCAGCATGTGATAAAGATCGTGCCCCGACGCCCGAACCAGTGGTTGAAAGGAACCGTTAGCCAGCAGCCGATGACGGCACAGCAAAGGTAGGGCGCGGAATTGACTAGGCCGACAAGCCAAGCACTTCGGGAAGAGGCGTCGCCGATACCGAATTGATGTTTGTAGAAGATCTGACCTCCGCTCACGACCGTTTCATCTGTTATTGTTAGCCTTGCTATTCTGTGGGGCTGGATGATTCGTCAAGCTTGGAGAAAAGTGAACCCTCACTTACCCATTCCTTGGACTGCAGCTGACAGAGAACAGAGTGCAATAACGGCATACATCTTCCATGGCTGGGACCAGCGGTGCGTGACCTCCCGTCGTAAGATTGCTTTCTCTTGATTTGTTAAACCGGCGACATTGGCATATCGTTCCGGGGACTGTGCCAACACGGCACCCAGCTCGAAAGCACGGATATCTGATTCATCACCGATCTCGTGTAGCTCCGCAAAACTGCGCCCCTGGCTCCGTAGTTCTGTATGACTGAATCCGGCGAGAGGGTTGGAGAGTTTTGCATAGAGCTTGCGCCGTGCTCGCTCGGTAGTTATCCTGGGCCGTTGGGGCACAACTTCCTCGGACGCTGCGGCGTCAACTTTCTCACTCTGTGTATTCATTCCTCCGTTTATTTTGAGAATATCATGAGAGGGGAAGATGGAGTCAATGTTTCGTCTTTAAGATTGAGGAAATTGGACTTTTCCCCGAAACAAAGAAACTCGAATACAAACACCACACATGACTTGGGATCTATTCCTTGGGGGCATGTATACATCCAGGGCCTTTCAGGTGGGTCTTTCAAGGGACTTGTCAAAGAACAGGCTTGGGGGTAAACGAGTAGTGTTGGAAATGATTGGCAGCACTAAAGCCTAGGTGCTGCAAACAAAGGATCGACGTGATCCGCTGTTTGCCCCATTTATGGCTGTGCCTCCACATCCGAATCCCAAATGGCATTCAGACTGAAGACTGAGGGTTAAAAGAGCGAATAGACTCATTGTAATCTCGTGGCGGAGGCTGTGGGCACTACTATGCTCCTAAAGTTAGCCCTAATGTTTACCGCTTCCTTGCATCTACATGTGTTCTGGAGAAGTACGGAGCACCCACTCATTCGACGCCACAATAGAGGGCTATTTCGTGGAGACCGAGTGCGAGACTAATGCAGGATGTTATGAATCTGTATATGCTGCCATCTCAAGGTCCAACAGTTCGATAGAAGAGAGACTAGGATATTATTGACTATTAATATGCTCCCAGCCAAGGCAAACATAGACCCTGGCTCCTTTGGCTTTCCATCCAACGAAGTCTTTCTACTCCGTCCTCCTCAACTTCTTGAAATACTTGTGGCAGAATTTTGAAGTTCTCCTTGGGGGGGGGGGGGGGGGGGTGTCATTTCATGCAGTTCATATCCTCAAATCGCGCGAGTGTTGTTATGCGCCACCGAACTACCTACATCTATGTAAGTAGAGTACTCTGCAGCTAGAAGACCATGTCGAGAAAAGAAGGCCTGCCACCCGTCTACTACTTAATATAGGCTTAGTTTCATTTGACGCTTTAGTCGCCATTCCATTCTCGTTTTTAACAAGGCAATCTCTAAATATTGGACTGTATCAAGATGAGAAAGTTTACAGAGTATATATTCGCGAATAATTATTTTCCTGGGCTTGATATGCTGCAGAGAGAAAAGAACGACAAAGAGAAAATATATAATGGTCATTGACATCATTGGTAGGAAATCACTAGCTAGGTTGAAATCCCATGGAGATGAGCAGCAAGCAATCTAGACATCTTTAAATCATATTAGCAATGATCACATAGGCTCAACAAGAGAAACAAATTCAAAAAAGCTCTGTCAGAGAGTAATTGATACAATTTTTATCCACATTATAGTTCAGAACAGGTCTGTGTGAAAAGTTGCTTCATCATAAGAGGGGAGAAGAAAAAAATCCTTAAACTCACATTATAGACATGAAGCTGTCCCATGAAGGCATTGAGCAATTGCATTGAATGTGTTACCAGACTGGGACAGCTTGTGTAGGTATCTCTGTGAGATTGACCTATGCATCAAAGGTGGCACGTTGAACAAAGCTTCATCGTGTTTGATATTTCCTGGAAAGCAGAACCAGACTCAACCATTTATGAATCTGACCTTCTGCACAGCATGGAAAAGAAGACAAAGTAAAGATCAAAAGAAAAAAATGAAGACTAAATACACGCGAGTGGAGTGGCCTTTGCACTGTTTGCATCAAACAAAAAAAAAGTGGAAGATGTAATTTACCAATTTCTCGCCATTTGTGCAGTTATTCTGTTGAAATTTTTATACAAAAGGCCTGTGATATAATTTGTGCTTTTCCTATCTTAACATGGCTGATACAGAGAGTCCTCGACTGGAGGAGCAGCAGAGTGAGATCGAAAAAACCACCCCAAAGAGTCTCGACTAATATCTATATCTACAGCTCCTACCAAGTCTCCGTTCGTCAATGTTCGCACCGATGGTCGAGCCTTCAATTCCCCCAATTGGCGTATGAAGAATGACAGTCCTGCAACTCCATCACGAACAAATGCTAGCCCAAGTGCCAGCCCAAACTCAGCCAATACCTCCCGCGCAGCCTTCAGCCGACCCGGCGCGCACGTCCCCCAGGCGATCAATGATGGTCGCCGTCTATATGTGGGCAACATGCCCTATACGGCAAAGATGGAGGATGTGGAGGCGCTGTTCATAGCGGCCAAGTTCCCCATGTATGCTCTTGAAACCTGAACTATGGCCCGCTGTGAATCGTCGCTGAACCCCAAACAGCGAGCGCATAGATATCGCCATTGACCCTTTTACCGGCCGAAACCCTTCCTACTGCTTCGTCGATCTGCAGAACAAGGAGGATGCCGAACGCGCCATGACGGAGCTCGATGGCCGCGATATGCTTGGTCGCCCCGTCAAGATTCGGCCTGGTGTCGCAAAGTCCCAGGAACGCATCCAGAACCCACCTTCGCCGTTCCGCATCGACCGTTGGCGTCAGCAGGAGAATCCTAGCTTCGCCAAGGTTAACAGTGACTCAAGTAGCCGCGTTTATGTCGGTGGTTTGCCACGGGTGACCGACCACGGAATGGTACAGAGCAACATTGAGGTTTTCTTCAAGGATTTCAAGGTGTACGTTTAGCTTGGATTTCTGTCGCGTGACCCATTACTGATTATGATCACAGGGAGAATGTCAGCAAGCTCTTCACCCCTCACCCCGCTAAGCGGTTCGATCCCGGCGAGCACTATTATCTGTTCGTCGACGTGGGTACCCCCGAGGAAGCCCAGCGAGCCATGCAGACACTGAATGGTTGCCAAGGACCATGGGGTGGTCCCTTGCGAGTTCAATTTGCTCGTGGTCCTAAGGTCGACCCCGAACCCACTGCCTAATCGGCAGGGTATCGAAACAAAAATATAAGGAATATTAATGATAGGACGTGTCGCATTGCATGAGCTATGATACCTGAAAAATAACTACACAATTGCATATTTAATTCTCTTGCATTCTTTTTCCCTGTACTGTTTCCCTTCAAATTGGTATAAGGGGTGGATTCTACAATTACGGATAAAACCATTCTGCTCCACAACATCTCCAGCAACATGGAACATTGTGATCCTTCAATAGGACACCCAGGGGTGCTTTCAATTTCACTCATTATAACTGTGCTCTGTTTGACCCATGTGGAAACACTCTGATCTACTCAATACTGGAATGGTTTCAACTGCCTTCAAACTGAGCTTTCATCTCAAATCATCATCTTCCGGCATGAATTGATGCTTCAACACTGTCTCCACACCTTGATTTTCAAAGTTCCAAGGTTATTCTCAGGACTCACGGCGAGAACCCCAACCGATACATAAAAGTCAAAACACCATACATATCTAATCTCCCTCTTAATCTTCAACCTACCTGTGTAGCCAGTAAGCCCGGGTATAAGCGCTCGTGTCAGCCCGAATGTGGTCATCACTTATATCCTAGAGCCATCGAAGACTTCGAAATCAAAACCTGAGGTCATAGTTATGGCCTGAATTCATAAACAGGTTCACGAAAAACCCAGTTTGGTATCTTCCACACTTCCATACAGAGATGAAGTGGGATTCTCGCATTCACATTGGGATGACGTTTAGTGGGGAATCCAGACTCACCGCATTATGCGCCTCCCTGAATCTTGACTCTCAGGCTTTTTAGGTCTTTTTTTCCATTTGAAGTGCCAATTCTGATTCTCAGCTTCTATCTGAGATCATCCCTGCAGGTCATTCCCGCTTTAAGCCACCCTTATGTTGGGTTGAGTTCTGCTTCTCGTTCTTCCGGCCGGCCCCTAATCTTCCCGAGATTCCCGTATTGCTTCTTCATATACCATCAATCAGCAAAATGTCCTCAAAAAGCGTGGTGCGCAGCCAACAGCAGCATAAGTTCTTCGTTGCCAGTGTAAGTGGGATGTCTTCTTGTTTTGATGTATATTCGGTACTTCTGCCGAGGTCGTTGCATTCCTTGTATATGGGCTATGCCGAGTTGGTTATAGATGTGAATACTCCTGTGACCTGTCGCCGGGGTGAAGTATTGGCTTGTCGCGATCCTGTTTGCCTATAATGCGAAATTAGAACGGCGCAGTGCAAACAAATACGTTCACGGGCATCGCTACAAAGTCGGGTCGTTTTAAGTCTCGTTTATTCTCTTCCTGTCGCATCCCTGAAACCACGCAATTTTTATATTTCCAACATGGCAGCTGTTAACTTTGCTATGCAGTCCGACGACTCAAAGATATGCGTGGTCATGGTGGGCCTGCCGGCCCGAGGCAAGAGTCTCATTGCGGGCAAGGGTAAGTGAAGCCGTTCGGGATGAACATGTGAGACTGACTTCGGACAGCGATGCGCTATTTGGGATGGGTTGGGATTCCTGCCCGTGTCTTCAATGTGGGCAGTTATCGCCGCTTCAACACTCCCCAGCCTCAGGCAACTTTCTTCGATCCCCATAATGCAGAAGGTGAGCGCATGCGCCGAGCTGCGGCCGAGGCTGCCATGTCCGACATGCTCCAGTGGTTCAAAACCGGGAAGGGTGTTGTGGCAATTTTAGATGCGACCAACTCAACCAAGGAGCGTCGCCAATGGATCTATGAGAAATGCCATGAAGCTGATATCGAGGCTCTCTTCGTGGAGTCAATTTGCGACGATGAAGACTTGATCATGACCAACATCAAAGAGGTCAAGACAACATCCCCAGACTACAAGGGACAAGATCCGGAGATGGCTGCGCTGGACTTCCGCAATCGCATTCGCAACTATGAGAAGGTCTATGAAACCATCGATGAGAACGAGAAGCATTACACCTATGTCAAGCTCATCAACGTGGGATCCACGGTCATCATCAACCAGATCAAGGATTACCTGTCCAGTCGTCTCGTGTATTATATCCAGAACCTTCACATCAAGCCTCGTTCGATTTGGCTGTCACGAGTAAGTGAGGATCAAAGGCATGGGAAAGAAGAAGTGATCTGACAAATATAGCACGGTGAATCTGAGTTCAATCTGACCGGTCGCATCGGCGGTGACTCCAACATCTCTGAGCGTGGTGAGGCTTATGCCCGCGCTCTTCCAGAACTAATGCGCAAGTCCGGTATCCCAGACAATACCAAGATCGTGATTTGGACATCCACCTTGCGCCGCACCATCCAGAGCGCTCGTCACCTGAAGGCAGAGACTGATTACGAGAAGCTGGAGTGGAAAGCCCTGGATGAGCTGGACTCGGGCGTTTGCGACGGCCTGACCTACGAGCAAATCGCTGAGAAATACCCAGAGGACTTCGCCGCTCGCGACGAAGACAAATACAACTACCGCTACCGTGGCGGTGAATCCTACCGCGACGTCGTCATTCGCCTCGAACCCATCATCATGGAGCTGGAGCGCAGTGAGAACGTCATTATTGTCACTCACCAGGCTGTCCTCCGCTGCATCTATGCTTACTTCATGAATGTACCCCAGGAGCAGAGTCCTTGGATGGAGGTGCCTTTGCACACTTTGATCAAACTCACGCCCCGCGCTTATGGCACCGAAGAGCAGCGCTTCAAGGCTGATATTCCGGCTGTCTCGACATGGCGTGGCAAGGGTTCCTCGGCGAAACATCAGGAATTCCCTGCGGACGGAGTGAAGGAAGGGAAGCATTAGGGATGGGTTGATCTGCATCGGCGAGGCGTCACCTGGATGTGATCGGAAATTCGGACTGCATGAGAGGTTCAGATACCAAAAACATGGGTTTCATTTGATAATACGTTACATATTTCACAACCACTTTACTCTTCAACCACGTTTCTCACATAAGAGCCATGTAAAACCTGGTGTACTGGGAAGTAGTTTTTGAAACATGAATGATGACTTGAATAGAGTGAACAGACTACGAGAGCAACCCGATGATACCATCATACTAATTATCACCTACAAGAAGGGATCACAAAATGAGATTTAATTATGCCGCGAAGTAAAGACCCATTAGTCTATCTAAAAGACGAGTGAAACACGATCCCATATCCTCCCAGGCATATTGGTGAACCCTCCCGTCTGCCCGGGCCCATCCAGATGCTAGCTGACTCAGGTCTGACTCAGCATCGGACGTCATGCGGAGAGCTCCAGCAGCAGCGACCCTCAACCCCCCCGCGGAAGGAATTGGAGACAGCACGCCCATGTTGTCAGCATTTACTGCGCGGCCGCTCGTGGAGCTCAAGCCGCGTGACAAGTCCCGCATCGACTCGGTTCTAGCCTACGGCGACCGCCTCCTCGCCGGCCTGAACAATGGCAACCTCCGTATCTACCGTGTCACCGACGACGGCAAGACGGAACTCCTCCGTGAACTGGAGAAATTCTCCCGATACAAGATCGAACAGCTTGCCTTGATCAAGGAGGCGAATGTGCTGATTTCTCTCGCTGGCGGCTATGTCTCGCTACATGATGCCCAGTCCTACGAACTGGTTGAACAGCTCGCTCAAACAAAAGGCGCTTCCGCGTTTGCCATCACATCGAATGTTGTCAATGATCCCGACACGAATGTACCTGCTATTGTGTCTCGTCTGGCTGTCGCTGTCAAGCGGAAGATCCTCATGTGGGCGTGGCGAGATATGGAGCTCGAACGGGATACCGCCGAGTTGAGCTTGGTCAGTGGGGTCAAGACTCTCACTTGGGTTGCTGCCACTCGGCTGGTTGTTGGACTGAACTCGAGTTTTGTCATGGTAAATATTGAGACAGGGCAGTTCAAGGATCTGGCGGGGCCAGGAAGCATCGAGGAATCGGGCCGCTTCACGGGCGTTGGCGCGGCGAGCATGAGCTATATCGGCATGGGAGGTATGGTTCCGCGACCGCTTGCGACAAGGCTCAGTGAAGGCCATATTCTTTTGGCCAAGGATATAAATACGAACTTTATTGATGTCGACGGTCAGCCTCTCGGTCGGAAACAGGTGCCTTGGAGTCATGCTCCTGTAGAGCTTGGATACTCGTATCCGTTTCTGTTGGCTTTGCACGACTCATCCAAGGGGGTTCTTGAGGTGCGGAACCCAGAGACTTTGTCGCTATTACAGTCTATCCCGCTGTCATCGGCTAGTATATTGCACATACCGCAACCTAACATTAGTCTCGCCCATGCTGGGAAAGGTTTCCTCGTGGCAAGTGACCGCACCATATGGCGCATGGAAGCCTTGAGCTATGATACCCAAATCGATGCTTTGGTTGAAGGAGGCTATCTAGATGAGGCTATCAGCTTACTTGAGATGCTGGAGGATGCCCTTTTACGGGATAAGTCTGGCCGACTACGCGCGACAAGATTGGAGAAGGCGCAGAATTTGTTTGCTTTGAACAAGTACCGGGATTCCTTAGATCTGTTCACTGAAGTGTCAGCACCTCCCGAAACTGTCATTCGACTCTACCCTCGTTTGATCGCCGGCGATCTCTCTACAGTCCCAGAACCTGAAGTGCCAAATGGAAAAGTCAACGGGAATCACAGTGATGGGTCGTCCGATGATGTCGCAGCTGGGCAAACACCCACACATGCTGGCTCTATCAGATCGTCTGTCCGAAAGCCAGACGAGGGAAGCGATGCTAGTAGCATTCTTGGTGACGAGAAAGGTACGAAAATCTCACATCATGTATTGAACCCGTGCTTACTAGAAACAGGCCTTCGAGTTGCCGTCCGTGAACTACAAGGATATCTTGCAGATGTTCGCCGGCGCTTTCAACGCTTCCTCAATCCAGACGGATCCCTGAAAGCTTCTGTGCCGGCCGAAGCCACAGATGAGGCAAGCGATTCGGTCCTCAAGCTGCTGGATTTCCCATCTGCAGACGAGTTCGCTTCACAGATTCGCGACAAGGCCCGGTTGGTTGATACCACATTGTTCCGTGCACACATGTTCGCAACCCCATCACTAGCTGGATCTCTCTTCCGCATTGCCAACTTCTGTGACCCAGAGGTTGTAATGGAAAGACTCGAGGAAACTGGTAGATATAACGACCTCATTGACTTTCTTTACGGCAAGAAATTACATCGCCAAGCACTTGAGTTGCTGCAACGTTTTGGGCAGACCGAAAATGGTCCTTTGAGTGGACCAACACGCACAGTCGCCTATCTTCAAAATCTACCTCCTGATCAAATCGATTTGGTCATCGAGTTCGGCGAATGGCCTCTTCGTGCCAATCACGAGTTGGGAATGGAGATTTTCGTCACTGATACCGAAAATGCCGAAACACTACCCCGTCCACGAGTGCTTGAATTCCTAGAGACAATAGACATTGCGCTTGCGGTTCAATATCTTGAGCATGTCATTCACGAATGGAATGATATGACTCCGGACATACATCAACGACTGCTCATCCTATATCTAGATCAACTTACATCCAATAATGAGCAAGGGGATTGGAAGAACAAGTTCTTGACAATGCTGAAAGAGAGCGAGCAGTATTCTCCAGCGAAGATGTTGGATCGGCTCGATCGAGAAGGTACGTTGAACGTGCTTTTTATGCCTCAATCTTATGCTGACGTATGATAGATCCCAACTTTTACGAAGCGCGAGCAATTCTGTTCAGCAAAATGGGCCAGCACCGACAAGCACTTGAGATCTATGTTTTCAAACTCGAGGACCACGAAAAAGCAGAAGAGTAAGTGATTTATCATTTATCTCGAAAGCGGCAATTGCTGACTCTCGAAAGATACTGTAACCAGGTCCACCTCGCCGAAAAGGGCGAAGAAGACACCATCTATCTGACCCTCCTTTCCCTCTATCTCTCCCCACCTCATGGCTACGAGGCTCAAAATGATCCCGCAATTGACCTGCTAGCCAAGCATGGCTCGCGCCTCCCAGCTGACGCCGCATTGAAACTCATACCGGACAAACAGGCCGTAGAGAAACTGGAATTCTATTTCAAAGGCCGCATGCGTGCCGCAAACTCGGTTTTCAATGAAGCACGCATTGTGGCAAACCTGCGCAAAGCACGGGATATGCAAATTCAAGCTCAACTCGCTCTTGGCGAGGGCGTCCGTGGTGGAGGCACTCGAGCCCGCTACGTCACCGTCACCGAGGAGCGGATCTGTGGCGTCTGTCATAAGCGGTTGGGTGGAAGCGTGATCAATGTTTTCCCCGAGTAAGTGGTGCCCCGTTGAGTTTCTTACAGTCCGTTCATCGCTGACTTGACCCCAGTAATACTGTGGTTCACCTGGGGTGTGCAAATCGAAGGCCGAGTGTTCGAGCCGGGTAGTGCATCTGCTCTCTTGCTGCATATGCATTCGCGGGGTCGTTTGTTTTCAATCGTTCGTGGGTTTCTTCATCCTCTTTTTATTTTATTTTATTTTTTTTTTGGTTCGGGGTAGTCCTTTTTGTTTTCGGTTGGCCTGTTTGTGTCGACAAGGCTATCCCAGCGACTTTGATACCCATAGCATCTGCCAATTTCAAGATACACATCATGATCATGCATTCATGCGTCATCTTCAACCACCTCCTCTCCATAATTCTCCTCCTCCTTGGCCTCTTGTGCAGAAAGATGACCCTGCACCTTCTTGTCTTCCTCCATGCGCTCCGTTAGGAACACGTTGATCTCGTCCTGCAGCTTGGGCACGAGCGACTGCAATGCGGACAGGTGGGCTTGTTTAGCTGCCATGTCGCCGGTTGTAATTGGGATCACATGCTCAAACGTTTTTGTGGCTTGGGGAGCGGTATAAACAGCGTTAAGGCTAACTGTATTGGTCATTTTGAAGTTGAATCCCGGAAGTAAATTTGAACTTGATCTTTGGAGAGAAGTTGTATGGTGGGGGAGAGAGAAGAATATGTCCACAGTTGAGAAGACCGCCTTTCTTACCGCTTTGATGTGGAGGGCTGATCTCAGCCTGAGTCAGAGTCTCTCCCCGGACTTCTACAGTGAGACAATGTAGAGCCTTGTTATTGTCATACGGCTCGGTATATATCTGGGTATTTTATTGCTTTCAACGATCATACTGTAGCACTCCCGAGGATGTGGTTGTGGTGAGACAAATGCCTAGGTAGCATGAGCCTCCATGAACATAATCTGACCGTGGAAATAAGAGAACCAGCAGAACCAATGGCTCTTGAACAGTGTAGAAACAAGCTGAGACTGGGCGATGATGATTCCTTTTAGACCACAATGTGATTCCAAATCTCTCAGTTCAGAAACAACATCGCAAAGCTTAGCGCCCCAGTCTCCGCAAGCTTCGTAGATCTGATATTCTGCCAGATAGCGTTGTCGTAAATCCACACCGTAGAGGAAAGGATCGGCGACCGTGGCTTTTGTTCGTAACGTAGGCATACTTCGCGCCTAATAGACACTGCCTAAAGAGAACAAGAGGGCATGGACCATTTATTATGAATCCTACCCTTCGATCCCCCAATTCGCCTGGGCGTCAGCGAGTGCCCGCTCCTCCCCCTCGCTACCCCCGACCAACGTCTGATGACGAAGACGAGGAAGACGACTCCGATGAAGACGAATTGGTTCGCCCCGGCTCCTCCGGTAGTGACGCCTCCTCCAATGTGACCACCGTTTCCGCTGTTCCTATCACTCCGATTAATACTCAACTGCCTCACGGGAGTTACTTCCCCTCACAACCACGATCGGCCACTTCACCTCATCACCCTATGCCGAACCCTCCAGGCCGAAGGCCCTCTGGCCGGGGCCCCTCCGTCGAGCTGCCGCGGCATCGGTCACGGCATCACTCGCAGGGGTTCTTTGAGCCTTCCTTGCCAACGGCCTCCTCCGATCAGGTCCCTACAGTGTCGGCGTCCCGCATCGCCGCCCAGACAGCAATGCAGCAGACAAAAAGGCAACAGGGTGCAACCACACCATCTGAGGATGCTTCACGACCTCGGCGCAGTGGAAGTGCCTCGCCTACTCTTATGCCTGCTCCATTGCGTGTCAACCAACCCTCACCCCAACCACCTCAACCTGCACCAGGGAATGTGGCCACAACAGCTGCCAATGTGGTCTTCCCACGAGCTGGTGCTCAGCCAGTAGAACAACAGCCCGAGAAGCAGAAAAAGAAGAAGCTTTTCTCGAAACCAAAACACATTGGAATCAGCAGAGATAAAGATATTGGCAAGGACCGTGGTCTTCCCTCCCCGAGCAAGATCAGTGGGTTATCGCGCATGGTCAGCGGCTCGACTCCAACCCTGGCGGACTTGTCCTCAAATAATTCGTCCATGTACAATTTGTCCAATGCTTCAGTGAGCACGGTGGTTCCTGCGGATCGGCCCTCGGTCCCAGAAAAGGAAAAGGATAAGGACAAGGATAAAGACAAGCACAAGCATCATTTCCTGTCAAGGCAGAAATTGAAACTCAAAGATCGCAGTGATGACCACTTCAACCTACCTCTGTCTTCGGCCTCAAGCAACTCTCGTCCAGCAGATCCCAACGCTCCAAAATCTCTATACTCATTTACAAGCCCTGCCTCTCCGGCTCCTGGGGCGACATTCGGCAAGTCGGTTAGTGGGTTGGATCTCTTGCATGGTGGCCGAGCACTACGCGAGAAAAAGAAGGAGGAGAAAGCGCTCGCTGAGTCGGAGCAGATGGAATGGCTAGCCAATAATGTCGGTGGTCCCACGACAACCGGTGGCTTCCCAGGCCCATCTTCAGTTGGTAGTTCAGGAACATTCCCCGAGTCGATTTTGCGGGAGACATTGCAAGGGTTTGGGTTGAATAACATGACCCCAGAGGATGCGTGGGACTTCCTCAAGGCGAAGTTGCTGGTCATCTTCGACGGTGAAGACGTCCGTATCGCTATTGAAGATCTCAACAAATTGGTTCTCGTCCATTTGCAGCGCTGTGTGCTCAAAAAGACTCCTACGTCTATCATCGCGGACTTGCAAGAATTGCTCCAGACTGGCTTCGCGACTCTGAATCTGAGTTCGCTCTTGGGTGTTCCAGATGAAAAGTTAGTTCCCCATCTGGTTCAGATCTGGCTGTTAGTATTTGGCACCATCCTGCCCTTCATCCAGGCTGTTTTCCTCCCCTTGGATCTGGAATTCAAGGGCTGTGGATCCTTGATGACGAGCCGAGAGGCCGGTGAATTCTGGGGTGCATTACCTGGTGGTGGAGCACTGGACGTGCGAAACTTAGTCCTGATTGCCTTCCGTGACTGCATCATTCTGAACCGCTACGATACCCTCAAAGCAACATTTTCACGGCTGAGCCTGGACTCCATTAACGCCGGATTCCCAACACTCAGTGTCACAGCCAAAAGCACCGGCACTGGAGGTCGTCCTGGCACTGCAGCCTCCCTCGATGCCGGCTTTGGTAGCTTCAACTCGCAATCCTCCACTCTCCTCAGCAACGTCGCCGACAGCTACTCCTCTGATGGCATAAGCGCTCTGGCCAACCACCCACGACCAAAAAGCAGTGATTCTCGCAGCCGCGCTGCCTCAAACACATCTTCCAACCCAGACCCCCTCATCTTCCAATCCGTCGCATCGCCCCCAACCTCTACCAAAAAGCCCACAATCATCCACCGTGGTACCTCCGCAGACTCCTCCCACGTCATCACAGAGACCGTCGGCCGCATGCTACAATGCGTCAGTGTTCTCGCAAGCGTGCAAACCGACGACTCCGCCCAAGAACGCATCGAGGTCCTCAGCAAAGCCCTCAAACACAACTGGCTTGGCCGCGGCCGCACAGGTCGTGATCGCCGCGGCTTCGTCGGCGCCAAGATCCGACCTGTCATGGTCGGCGGTCCTCCCGTCATCGATGATGCAGACTCCCTCACTACAGCCGGCATCAGCATCGGTGCTAGCACTAGTACAGGTGGATCCCGCGGCCGGGGTGACTCGTCCTCGTCGGATTGGAGCTCCAATATCCCCGGGCCTGGGATGAGTGTTCGTAGTAGTGGAAGACGAGAACTGACCGTTCTGTAACGTGTTTTTTGTAGCTCTCCTTACCCTTTTACTTATGATTTTATGACACCGGTGGATGGGTCGGCAATACTGGGGCGTTTTATGTGTTTCTTAAAGGAATTGATATCCTGTCTCGGGTCGAATTGACTCCGTACATGCTCGGGTTTTGATTATTACTTGTAAATTCAATTAGATTAAGACTATATACACTATCTTGATCACGAGGGTTTCCAATAGGGTTTTAGAAAATTTGTTGATATCTTCTCACGGCGGTTACATTGATTTCATCGACCACGCTCAGTTACAGAAATGAACCAAAGAGGATGTCAATGTTGGTATGCTATCATCGCGAGTCCCAAGAACACCTTTTAAACCTTCACATACCTGCATTGGTCTCTGAAAGCTTCAGAATTGAAGGTTGGATCTTCATTCTGCTGCACATGACAACTGACAGCAGTGAAGAATTCTAGGTCTGTCGTCGATCTTGTACTGGCCAGCTTCGAGCATGATCAACAGCCAGTAGACGGGGATTTTGCTTGGTTTGCCCAAAACCAGTGCCATTTGCAATTTGCAAGTTTGATGAAGATTTGGGTGCTCTCCAGTGCAGTAGAAACGAACAGTAGAGTCTGTTTATTGTGTTCTGGGGGATTATCGTAAGAGCGAAGCAGTTAATGTACGCACCTAGTGCACTTACCCCGTTTAGGTTACTATACATCATGTACTCAGAAGTCCCTGGTCGCAATTTAGTACCAAGTACATACATGGGGTATGCTATATTGGCTCAGGATAGAAGTAAATTATCATCAAACAGCAAGGAGGCTTTGATGTAGGGATAGCTATATGACAGTAATGAAAAGAGCTGTTTGTAAGTGCCCTATTTGAGGGAGTGTCTAGATGAGGTTTCTTCTACAGTAGGAATCATGATCTTATGAATTTCAATCAATCTTATTTACAGCTCTACAAGCTTAAGTGATGACTTTGAACATATATCCTATTGGAAGGTAGTAAATTACATAAGGGTTTAATGCATTGCGTGCCCATACTATAGCCACATTGTTATCACACCTACGGAGTACTGTGCAGGAGGTGTTGTAAATCGTACAATTGTTTCTTTTTTTTTTTTAATTGGCTTTTTGCCCCTTTTTTTGTACTTTTGACTATTTTGGAGAGAGGGGATCCAACATGTAAATCTTACACGCCAGGGCCCGGTCAACTGGCCATTGGCATAAATGATCGAACTGCGCACCAACGGGAAAGGATGCCGCCTCACCTCGCCATCCAATCCATCTCCCAGAATATCTTCCAACGGCAACCCGCGCCTACTTTTGGCGGGCTTTGCCCTTGCCCTTCACATCAACCCTGCCCATGCTCTTTAGAGCCTGATAACGGCTCTCACAGGCGAGGGGGTTGATCTCCCAATCAAATTCGTTTGACAACTCCCCAGCAATACGCTCGAAGGCCTCGGCGGTCAACTCCGAGTACCCCTGCGCTGCCTCCAGAAGAGCATCCTATTGAAACATTAGCAGTGATTCAAATAAAGCATCGAACTCTCAGATATCTTTCCAAAAGAGATCTGAAAATGAGGCTAATTCAAAGAGAAAGTGAATACTTACATCAAAGCCGGTCCACACGCCAATCCGTCGCTTGATTCGGATGTACCGTCTGCACAGTGACCGCCAGTTCATCTCCTCGGCACCTGCATTGCGGCGCTCGTTCCATGCCGCCGTGATGTCATTCCAGGTCACCGAGGTCGCCGGCGCGGTCTCCTTCATATGCGACATCATCTTGTCTGCCAAGGGAGCCGTTTCCCATGATCGCGGCGCCGGATTCCCCTTCTTCTTGATGATGGGGCTGGGGCCGGGCTTCACGTCTGAGCTGCGCAGACGTCGCGGGGAAACAGGGGCTGCAGATGATGGCCCGGCGCTTGTGGTCTTGGTATTCGATGACGACGGACCACTTCCAGCCACTGTACTGGATTTAGCACTGCGGAGCCGGCTCGAGACTGGTGTTGTATCTGGGGCTACGGCCGATGGCTCTGGAGGCGGCATGCTTGTCTTGAGTGAACTTCTGCGGGGGGTCTTTGGCGGCGGTGGTTGGGTATTTGGAGGAACAACAGGAGCAGGAGTACAAGTCTCAAAATGAACATGCCGAGAGGTATTTGAAGGAGCAGCAGGCGCAGGAGCACAAGTATCAAAACGAACATGCTTGGAAGCACTTTGCTGAACAGAAGAACTTTGATGAGATCTCCTCTGGGCTGCGGGGTATTGAGGCAGGGGAGGGGGAGGTGTAAGATGTCGAGGTGGAGGAGCGGAGCCGATAGGCATGGCAAGAAGAGCAGGGGGCCGTGTAGCTTCTAAGGCTATACTGGCCTCGTGGATTGCAGCAAAAATTTCGTCGAACTCACTTGTTGCAGGGAAGGGAAGTTCTTCTTCGGCAACCACATGGGGGATATTATCGGTAGGGGAATCGGTCAAGTCATCTGGCATGAACTGCTCAGACTCCAGCATCTGGGCATACTCCTCATACATGTACACGCCCATCTGATCGGTGCTCCAGTTGTAAAGGTCTTCGGCGCTCATGAATGCGGATGGGATGCAATTGGGATCTCCAAAAGAAGGAGCATCTGATGACAAGGCTGGAAAGAATGACATAAGAGGGTCCCTTGAGGGCCTCGAGAAGTTGTTGTTCGAAGAAGTGCTTGATTCATCGGTATGAACTGGATTCATATTGCCACATTGTTCATCGGAGTTGGAAGAGAATTTGTCAGGTGTGCTAGTCGCTGGTTGCGACTCGTTCGAGTCAACATTGGATGATTCTTCGACAGGAGCTACAGGGGATGAAGGGTATTCGGTGCTAACAGAGATATTCGATGGAGGCGAGGCAGAAGTAACGGTGGAAGGGAGTGAGTGGGATTCTGGGGTCGAATCACGTCGCCTCTTTTGGGGGACAAGCTTTGCGTGAAGAGCAGAGATTATGGGATTTGCATCCCCGGGGTTTTCATTATCGTTCATATTCGGATCAGGTGAAGACGATGCGGTTGAGTCGGAAGCAGGATTCCGACAAGTCATGATTGCTATGATTTGGCTTGAAACACTGGGACTAAATCGACGCACTTCTTTGGACGGATTGCGGAGCAGAGACGGTAAGACAAGGAGTAGATCGAGAACGAGAAGGGCGCGGACCACGAGGTCTCCGATATCTCAGAGTTACAACAAGGCGTCTTCTGTATCTCAAACGAACAATAAGGCTCCGGCGAGGGAACTGGGCCCGACGAGAGGTACTCCGAAGGAGAAGAGGATCTGGACGGAGAAGAGATCCTTCGAAATTCCAATTCATATGAAGGGCGGGCAAAGAAACAGATTCGGTAGCCACTTGTTTGCGGCGAGGGTATTGCTTGCTAGAATGAGCGTACAGATTGTCTTGGCTTCGAGAGATGCGCCGGCCACGAGAGATGCGCCGGCCACGAGAGATGCGTCGACCACGAGAGATGCGTCGACCACGAGAGATGTTTCGACCACGAGAGATGTTTCGACCACGAGAGATGCGTCGACCACGAGAGATGCGTCGACCACGAGAGATGCGTCGACCACGAGAGATGCGTCGACTACGAGAGATGTGTCGATCACGAGGATGTTGACGACGAAGATGGTAATGACGAACTGAACCTCGATGTCTCTTGTTGATAGTGGTAGTCAACGAGGAAACAGAATCGGTGGTATCTTCTTCACGAGGAATGCGTGAACGAGGCTTGTACCCACGGAAAAGAGTCGCTCGGGGTGTCAAACGAATGTTCGACTCGCTAGTACTCCAGCCCGGATGGGTGCGTCCACTCTGAGAAGTATGTTGACGAAGAGTGTGATCCCAAGGAAGGGGAGTTCCTCGATGTTTGAGATGGACTTTTGAAGACAAAGGATCAGAATCGATGAAGCTGGAGGAGATCTTTGGGATTTGATCAAAAGGAGTGGCTGGATCGAAAGATGGTTCTTGGGGTATCAAACAAATGAGTACGAAAGCTGCAGAAGCGAACAATTCAAGGTCCTCTCTCGCAATGAGTCGACGACGAGGACGGGGGACTGGATCAGGTGAATCAGAAGGATGAACTGGATCAAGCAAAGACTCTTGGGGCGTCGAGTTGACATTTGAGGTTGACCGAAAATGAAGTCTCCTGAGGGAGAATCTCGACAGGAAAGGCCGAAGCCGTCTTCTGCGACGCGTCGAAGGACCAGGACCGCTTGACGAGGAAGAGGGCGTAACAGGGGAGCCAGAATTGAACGTGGAAGGTACCTCCGAATCTTGCGGAGTATTGGGGGGCACAATCAAATGAGTCTCACTGGCATCAGAGAATGTTTCATCAGATTCTGTTGGGTCAGAGTCGATTCCGTCGGTTGTAAGCCAAGGTGATGAACTAGTGCTACGAGTAATGTGGGCAACTAGATCAATGTCTTCTTGGGAAGCTACACTGTCGCCAAAAGCAGATGAAGAGCTAGGCACAGAGGGGCCAGCAAATGGATTGCGAGAAGCGTCGAGACTGAGAGCTATCAAACGACGACCGACTGAAGAGGCGTCGTTATCGTCAGAAGCAGATGATGCAGAGCTAAGCTCAGAGGGATCAGCAAATGGATTGCGTGAAGCGGTACGAGTGCCGCGAGAAGGTTCGATTCTGAGAGCGATTGGGCCACGGTCCACTGGAGAGGCTTCGTCGTCGCCGAATTCAGATGAAGAAGTAGAGTCAGAGGGATCAGCAAATGGATTGCGTGAAGTGGCAGGACCGTTATCCCAGGACTGTGTCGACGATTGTGCGGTCTCATGTCGTCGTCGCGTAACGAGGCTAGCTCGATACGGCGTCCTGGTGACCACTGGCGACTCATCAGGTACAGACGGGGTCCGACTCAGCTCTCGCGAACCTTGCGACATCAGCTCTGGAAGCAGATTTCTTCTGACTCGGTCTTGGCCTGTCATTGTTGCAATCTTTACGATCGAAAGGTTGGGAGAGTATGAGGTTGAAAGCGATTGAAACTATTTACAATGTTTATTTACAGGAAGTTGACGCCCAAAATGGCGTGTCGTCGATTATGTCGTCGATGATGTCGTCGGCGACATACTTGGGGGTATCGTGGCCTGGGGCCGACGAGTCTGGATAGCCCTAACGTGGGCCACATTCGAACCACCTGGTGGTCAGAACGCCATTTTACGCATTTCGAAAGTGCATTTCTATGGATTTTTATTGAAACATACCTTATAGGTTATGAAATATTACCTAGTAACTGTCTCGTAAAATAAGATGTTCAAGGGTATCATAGCTATAGCAATACCCATGGGTGTGAGCACACATCGGTTGACTCTATAGAATCCAGAACAACTTCAGTGTCAGCCATCCTAGCTACATTTCAGTGTAAGCCTACGGGGATTCATTCATCACTGTCACATAATTATTCAATCTTGGCGCTTAATAGTAACTGCGGATTGGCCATTAGAAAGCTTGACCGGCAAGAAGAGCTCTCTAGGGAGAGTCAGGCTATAAAGAAATCCAACAGATGTCCGACATTCTGGATGTTTTAAGACATGTAGTTATTATGAGACAAGACACATAAAGAGGCTGCCACCCGATCTTAAACCAGTTTCGGGATTCTAGAGAGACGGTGTGCAAACGAGCCGCAGGATCAAAGTTATAATCCCAGTCCCTAGTAGTATACTTACTCTACCTACATCGTACTCTGGAGTTACCAATCAGCGACAAGAATAGCAGTACCAGGGACAGCTCAGCCATGCATCGTGGGGGCGACTGATTGGCTTTGCTCCGGAGCTGCAGCCTACGTGATGCGTCGTGATGCCTGGGCACTTCAGCATAAAATGCGTCTCACCCACATCGCCATTCTCTTTCTTCTTTGCATTACTCTGTCTCGGGTCTTGCTTTTTTTTTGTGTCTTTTTTTTCTCTTTTTCGCTTGTTTCATTTGGCTATTTAATCTTACCATTTCTCTCTCTCAATCTCAATCTCCAACTGTACTTGGGATCTCCAACTCTCGTCCCCAACTCCTCTATTTTGCCTAGACCCAGCTGATTACACAAACTGCCTCATGGCGGAACCTACTTCTAATACAGAGGTGAAAGATGAGGTTGCTCCTCCCTCAGAGAATTTGAATGGCTCTGCCCAGCCCAATACCCAAGACGCTGTGAAGGACGCCGCTGTCACCCCCGCATCCGAGGCTCCCCCCAAACTCGTCTGCAAAAAGCACGAAAAAGACAAGAAAAAGAAGAGCAAAAAGAGAGTCGATGATACAGAGAGCTCTTCTGACTCGTCTTCTTCTTCCTCTGACTCCGATAGCGATGCCGATTCCGAGGAAGAGACCGATTCCACGGAGACCGAGTCCGATACCGACAAGCGCAAGCGACATCGTCTGCGAAAGGCGCGTGCTAGGCGTGCATTGAAGGATAGAAAGCGTCGTAAGAAGAAGAAGCAACGGTCGCGCAAGGCTGCCGCTGAGGCCTCCGATTCGGATTCCGACCCTTCTTCTGAGTCGGAGACGGAGTCATCCACCGAATCCGATGAGGAGATAGACGACAAAGTGCTGAGAAAATTGGTTTCCAAGCTGAGGCT
Organism: Penicillium crystallinum; assembly: GCA_027569675.1. Lineage (NCBI taxonomy): Eukaryota > Fungi > Ascomycota > Eurotiomycetes > Eurotiales > Aspergillaceae > Penicillium > Penicillium crystallinum. The sequence continues at coordinate 40,077 of JAPDKR010000082.1, forward strand.
GAGCAAGAAACGGGCTAAAAAGCTACGTGAACTAGCATCTGACGATCTAGCGGCAAGCGACCCGTTGGGGGAGACTCGCCGCGAGAAGCGGTCTAAGAAGAAGAAGCCGGCATCGAAGGTGGCCTATAAGCGTGTAGATCAATGTGAGTTGTTTGATTAATTTACTCTCATTCTTTGTTCATTCGGCATTTATTTGAACTGGGCGACCGTTTGTACTTTACTGACTTTGATCTACAGTATGGGACACCACCATCCACAAGTACAAGCTCACCGAAACTGTGGATGATCCTGATGCCGATGAATGGGATCAATATATTTTCAACGTTCGTCGCAAGTTCAATTGGGAGAACAAGTATATTGAGACCGTTGTCGATATCAAGAGCAAACATCTTCGTGATGCCCTCGCCAAGATTATGGATGGCGTCAAAGGTGTTAGTCTTGTTCAAGAGCCGGCGGTCGTCGATCCCAACATGCTCTTCCTATATCTGGAGGAGACCCGACAATACATGAAGGACCTGAAGAAACAATCACGCAGCGAGAAAAAGAGAAAAGCCAGGAAGACTGCCGCCGCCAAAGCTGCCCACCTGAAGGTCCTTGTCAAGTACCTTGACACCGATTATGCAGACATCAAAAAGACTCTATACCCACTACTAGAGGCTAACACTATCACCTTTGAGTTGCTTTGGGCCTTATACAAGCCCAATACTATTGCCTACACTCCAACCTATGGCAGCTCAGACGAGCCACGTGCCTTCAAGATCGAGTACGCCGTCAAGGAGTCCTCATTCATGAAGGGCCAGTGGTATAGCGTGGACGGCCGCTACCTCGAATATGACGGCAAAGACTATGGCTTTGGTTCCATGTCCGCCGAAGTCGAAGCCTTCAAGGGCGCCCGCAAGATCACCAGTCTCGCCTGCTACCCACTCAAATATCACCGCGATGCTGAGGCGCTGCGTGCCCGTCTCATCGATCGTGGCAAGCGCTTCGTCGCCTTGCGAGGTATGAACTACCGCTTCCACAAAGGTATGGCCTTCTACAAGAAAAAGCGCTCCTTCGTCATCAAGGTCAACATCAACGGCCGCGTCATGATCGACCCGGCTATCCACCGCCGCATCAACCCCAACTACCCCATCTCCACTGTCCGTCCCAAAGACCCGGATCTGGTCGACATGGAAGACCTAGGACTTAGCGATGGCGACGGTGATGACAGCGATGGCTGCTGCTGTGGCGCATCGGACTCTGATTCTGAGCACGGTGGTTCCTCCGATACCCCACGGACGATGTACAAGGTCATCGAGGACGCAGAAGGGTGTCCACGCGTGGTGGAGGTCGAAGTTGACGAGAACGGCGTCGAGATCGAGAAGGAGAAAATCGATCGCATCGAAGGTGCCGCCACTGATACCAAGGAGCGCGAGTTCAGCGAAGAGGAGCTCCTCATTGCCTCTCCGGTCGTTCTAGGCTTCGCCTTCAGCGAGAAGCTCTGGCTCGAGTTCACCATCTCCGGTATCAGTGATATCGAATGGGATAAGGATGCCTTTGGCTCGCTCGTTCTCCCATCGAACCAAAAGTCCATCGTCAAGGCTCTTGTCGAGTCGCACACTTTCCATGCTGCCGAGAACATCGACGATGTCATCCAGGGTAAAGGTAAAGGTCTCGTTGCCGTGCTACACGGCCCGCCGGGTACTGGTAAGACCCTGACGGCGGAGGGCATCGCCGAACTTCTCCGTCGCCCGCTGTACATGGTCAGCGCTGGCGAACTCGGAACCGACTCGCGGACCCTCGAGGCCGAACTGAACAAGATCTTGGATATCGCGCACTCCTGGGGCGCAGTGCTGCTCCTCGATGAAGCGGATGTCTTCCTCGAGAAACGTACTATCCACGATATCCACCGCAATGCCCTCGTCAGCATATTCCTCCGACTGCTGGAATACTTCCAGGGTATATTGTTCCTGACCACCAATCGCGTTGAGACCTTCGATGATGCCTTCCAGTCGCGTATCCATGTTGCCTTGCGCTATGGCGATCTTACCTCCAAGGCAAAGAGGAGTATTTGGAAGATGTTCTTGGAGCGTGTTCGCGCCATTGAGGGTGTGAAGATTGCTTCATTCTCCGAGCAGGATTATGATTTACTCTCCAGGCATACGCTGAATGGACGACAGGTACGTTTTAGGTTGCTTTGTTCCCTTCCAGCCATGTGGTCCATTATATATACTTCACAAGCTGACTTATTTACTGCACAGATCAAGAACTCTGTCCGCACTGCGCAGGCCTTGGCTGTCAATGAGAGCTCTCCTCTGTCTATGGAGCATATCAAGCGAGTGCTAGAGGTGGCCGAAACATTCGATCAGGACCTCCGTGGGGGAACGGGATACCTGGATGCCATGCGAAGCTATACTTGATTTAATGATATCGATGATCATTTCGGGAAATTTGGGTACTTATTAGGAACTCGGTGCAGATCTGGTCTTCAATTTGGTCTTCTGTTTCGTCTTCGCTTGCGGTCTTTACTTGGTTTTTTGCCGGTCCATCTCAAGAGGCCATTTAGTCAGGACGTCTTTATTCTCTTGCATATGGAAATGAGGCGAATATTTTAGGTAGTTTCAATGCTTGATACAGGGTTAAACATGGTCACAGCTACATATTAGAATCGTAAGATAGACCGATTTATGGATTAGAATGAATATCGATCTTGGAAACATGGTCATACACTTTCATTAATAATTAAACAAAAGTCACGACGCGACATGGGTGGTTGTACATGAAACATTTTAAGGGTTGGCCTTGACGAAGTCGACACCCTTCTTGATGTTCTTCTTCAGGTCAGCCAGGCAGGCATCGAGGAGACCCTGCTCGTACTCGTTGATCTGGCCGACGGGGTTGATGTTCTCAACACCGTTGGGGCCGAGCTCGACGCGGGAAGCGAAGAAGTCGATGCCCTGGTCCTTGTACAGAGGGGAGTCGACGAAGGTGGGCTCAATGACACCCTTCTCGCCCTGGGCAGCGCGGAGCAAAGACTCAGCGAAGCGGGCACCGGCCATGGCCATGGAGAGGGTGGCGGAACCGGCACCGTCCTTGGCCTTGACGACCTCGTCACCACCGAACTGGATGCGGTTGACGAGAGCATCACGGGCCTCACCGGCAATGGAGGGGTGGCCGGACTGGGAGAGGAGGGGAACGATGGTCACACCAGAGTGGCCACCAACGACGGGGACAGCCTCGCCGGAGGGGTTGGTGCCCTGGACCTGGGAGATGAAGCGGGAAGCACGGACAACATCAAGGGTGGTGACACCGAACAGGCGCTTGGGGTCGTAGACGTTGCGGGCCTTGTAGACCTCAGCGACGATGGGGACGGTGGAGTTGACCTGAATTGGTATTGTTAGCGACACTCTCTGGCCGTGGGGTTGCAATTGCTCCTTACGGGGTTAGCGATGACCAGGACGTGGGCCTTGGGGGCGGCCTCAGCGGCGGCCTTGGCGAGGTCGCGGACGATGGAGGCGTTGGTGTTGAAGAGGTCATCACGGGTCATACCGGGCTTGCGGGGAACACCAGCGGGGATGAGGATGATCTCGGAGTTCTCGAGGCAGTCACGGAGACCGGAAGCATCGGGGTTGTAACCAGTGACGGTGCTGTTGGTGTTGATGTGGCTGAGATCAGCAGCGACACCTATACTTCAGTCAGCAAAGAGCGTCATTGAGCGAGGATATCGTGATAATCGTACCGGGTCCACCGCGGATATCGTAGAGAGCGAGCTCAGAGACACGGGGGTTGAGCTTCAGCAGCAAGGACAGAGGCTGGCCAATACCACCGGCAGCACCGAGAACGGCGACCTTGGAGGCCTGCGCGAGGAATTAGCATAGTTCATATGAATGAGATCAATCACGCACATTGACAGCGGAGGCCGAGAAGGCACGCTTCTGGAAGAGGTTGACAGTACGACGAGCGGCAAACATGACTGCGATGAGATGTGTGAAGGAAGAAGAAGGAGAAGGGGAGATTCCGGTGAAAGAGATTGGGCCAGTGGCTCCACAACAGTTTCCGAGCTCCCGTGCTCCTCCCGAGGTCGGTCTAATGGGCTTTTTTCGGTTCTCCCTTCACTCTCTACTCTCTCTATGTTGTACTCGTTCTATTTGACTGATTAGATTGATTCACATTCCAATTGTTGTTCTAGGTTAATTGCAATCTTTGAGCCTTCCTCTGCAAAGTTCAGCTCCTGATGTATCGGATGTCTGGGATCGCAACATCTTGCCAAGCTAGGTAATCATCTTCAACTACTACCTAGAGACAGGTATGTGCGTTGCTTGGCCCAAGCACTCCTGGGAAGGTTGTACTTGATTCTACTCAAGCTTGATGGGGATTGGCTACATACAATGGTCTTGGAGAAGCGCCTGGCCTAATTGAAGGTGCGGCCAGTTACAACCGGAAGCACTGTACTCCATACACCTGGTACTTCGGTCACTCTCTAACCAGGGGTTTCTCGAACAACAAGGCACATAATACCTACATTGTTCAGTACTCCTTATTCCGCATTTATTACTCAAGGTCAGATCAAGGCTGGTTGTCTGAGACCTAAGACGCATGCGGTTTAGTTACATACTTTAAGTGATGGACCCATAACCAAATGGAGCAGATAACATACGGAGTATGTCAGAGAGATATATACACACATTTTAGATACTCTCGGCTAAACATAGACATTTGGCAAGAACGGCATCAATTGTAAAGACCAAACGCCGACGCTGATGAACTCAATACAAGATACAAGAGATCCAACCTGGATAGGCCACCCCGAGAAGCTCCGCATCCAAAGACCACAAATGCTGGGAGTCCTACCGCAAAAAGTGTAGCACAGCCCAGCAGAATAAGAAGAAAACGAGCACTCCTCCCCAGAAAATCCATTTATCCTGACGCGCCCGCCGCTCTACCATTCGGATAGTATCGCCGCTCACTCCAAGCGTGTTCGCAACGCTATATAGACGCCGTTGTGTACCCTTGAGTACTTCACGCTGCTGTCCTAGATCAGCGAGGACTGCTCTTCCGCGGTCCAGGAATTCGTCCAGTTGAGTATTTGTATTAGAGAAGAAGGACTGCTCTCGTAGCGCATGGGTTTCGCGATTGTAGTCGGCTGGGCTAGTGCCGAAGCTCAGGCTTGATGAGGACGGTGCGAAGGCAGAGGTAGTCTGTGGGAGTGAGGATTGTGCATAGGGATTCTCTGGTGTTGCGGCGTGGTGTGGGCGACGGCCAAGAAGTTCGTTGCGGTTGGTTACCGATTGCTAGCAATGGATCAGTATGAGAATGGCATCAGAACCAAGCAATTAGAACATACTGCATCCTCGCGTTCTTTGCGGAGTCGATCAAATTGTGTGCGATAGTCTGTGAGCTCATTTCGGAAGTTCTTGATTCGGTCGAATGCTTTTTGTTGTTTCTCGGGGATCAATTCTTTCTTGGAGAGTGCTGAGTAGTCATCGACAGTGCGGGATAGTGAGGCCAATGAGGCTGCAATTTGTCCTAGTGGCTTGGAGTCAATATATCGACCTGTAAAGAGTCGGTGGGAGGCGCGCACCTTGTAAGGCGGGTGAGGAGGTAGTTGGTGACTGTGCGAAGGTATCCAGATCACGACGAATGGATGACGACTGCTTTAAAGCAGAGTTGAACAACGAGTTCTATTCATGTCAGCTTTGCAAGTTTATTGGAAACACCTATAACATACCATGTTGTTGATGCGGCGAATGCCCCGTATATATTGGACCGTTGGATGATTGAAGACTTGATAGCCGTAGGAAGCGAAGTAATAAGACTAATAATAGAATGAAGATGGTGAGGTAGCAAAATTCAGGACCAGCAGCTTTCTGTCCACCAAAGCCAGATGATTATCAACTAGTTCAACCGGAGGCCAGATGGTCTTGTTTGGGCCCATTCTGACGTAGTTCACCGCCTTCAGGTACAATGCATGGCAAGAATTAGAGCGATTTTAGATCTGATGTGGATTATAACCATATGTCTATACCTACATATAGCGTTTGATTCATTTATGTCTACTTTGAGTCCTTTTGGTTCCTATGTTGACAGATGCTAGAGATTCATGGAAATGGTATCGTTATTGGTACTGATACAGTCAATCCGGTCCGACTCCATTCCTGCCAAACAAACAGAATGTGAAACCACAAAAGAGCTGAGATGGTATATCAAGAGAGAAAAAAGAGCAATGAGACAGCAGTGAAAGGGGATAAATGCTACACATCTATTTCGGGGGGTATTTGTTCTGCAAGAACCACCTGCGCCATAGATTAGTATTGCGAGTGGAGATACGGCTTATCAGCCAGAAAGTATATGTTCCACTTACTTGCTCACAAAGTAATCCACTGCACCAAAAACTCCAACAGCACCGGCAGACAGTCCGACGAGCTCCCAGGAGAGGTTGCCCCGTGCATGCTGCTTGTAGGCACCGAAGCCCAGGCCTGCACCAACCACGGTTGCGATCGCAGCGTTGGCAAGGAAGACAGGGTTGCTAGTGTTTCCGCAGATGCCACTGCTCTTTGCCTTGCGGGCTTTGGCCTTTTTCTTTTCCTCGTCTTCACGCTTGCGCTTCTCTTTCTCTTCGGCTTCGCGCTCTATCCGCTCTGCTTGAGTTGTGGTCTGGACGTCTTGTTGGAGGAAGTCGGGCTCAACGGTCTGGACATGGGGTCCATCAACGTCGATCAACGAAGCTGTGCTCTCAGACTGATCGTGGTAAACTCCGCCGACTGGTGGAGCACGGCTGAAATATATGTCAGTTGTAGTTCAGGTCGCTGGTAGGCTGACAACTTACGCCTGCTATTTGTTAGTGGCTAACATTTGGGACTGGGAGTCTGAAGCACTTACATCCTCAGGCGCCTGCTTGGCACCCTTTGCAGCTGCATCGGCATAAGACATGGTGTGAGGCGTGAGTTGTGTAGAAGGAAGTGATTCTGGCAAATCCCGGTCAACACCTGAAACATTCGGAACGAGATAGATACATGGAGTAAAGAGGACAATCACTTACTGGAAACGTGATGAGGGAGGGAAGGGGGTTGAGGGGGAATGGAAGGTTTTATATTCCCAGGAAGCTTTGGGGGTGTGACATCACGTCATTGACCTGGGCCCACTGCCAGGGTTCCATGGGGTTAATTTCCGCGCCGACGTTGATCTCATAGCAATGTCTAGCCCTGCCTATAATAGTACTTTGAAGCCGCAATTTAAAAAAAAAAAGGACTAGGAGAAGATTCTCTTCATAACTGAGTTTAGATAATACTTAGTAATGATATTGTTCTGTGATTGTTAGCAACAACCTATATAATCAAGGATTAGGAGTCAATGGTATAATGGCCTCATGGCAGTGTAATAAGCTGGGAAAAGGCTTTTGGTGACTCGCAGGGCTTTTCTTGGGTGTCTATAATAACACCAATGATCAGTTCAAAATCATGTTGCGGCGCGTTTGTCCATGCCTCTGAGAATAAGTATGTTGGCCTGACAATTCAGCCACCTATGACTATGGGCAGTTGCAGCTCCAACAACAGAACACAAGGATTAAGAAGTCAATGAAATTCGATTGAGAGGATTGAAGGCTGCTAAAGAGATCAAAAACAAATGGGACCTATGTAATGGTCTAATGGGGGAGGCAGGGCGTTTTAATACAAATTACAGATAAGTCGGGACAAAAGAGCATTGCTGTTTACAGCAGAAGCTCCAGAGGGTTCTCAACGACCTTCTTCAACTCCTTGATCCATTCGCCGCCAACAGCGCCATCAACGACCTTGTGGTCGAAGCTACCAGTGACGATAATCTGGTCGTCCCACTCGGTAACGGTACCCTCCTCAGTCTCGACGGGGATAGCGACCTTACGGGTGGTGCCAACAGCCAAGATACCGGCCTGCGGGGGGTTGATGACAGCAGTGAAGCGCTCAACAGCGGGGTTCATGCCCATGTTGGAGATGGTGAAAGAGCCACCCTGGTATTCCTCGGGCTTGAGCTTGTTCTCGCGGGCACGCTTGCCGAGGTCCTTGATCTGCTTGGAAATGCTGGAGAGTCCGAGACCCTGGACGTTCTTGACAACGGGGGTGATCAGACCAGTAGGGGTAGAGACAGCGACACTGATGTCAGCAGTGTGGTGCTGGCGAATGACGGCCTGACCGTTCTCCTCACGCCAGCTAGAGTTGACCTGGGGGACCTTCAGAAGGGCAACGGCACAAGCTTTGACTAGGAAATCATTGACGGAAAGCTTGTACTGGCCCTCAGCGGAGGCGTTCAGGGCCTGGCGGAGCTTCATCAGCTTGGTGACCGAGAGGGTGGTGGAGACGAAGTAGTGAGGGTTCTCAGCCATGGACTGCTTGAGACGGTTGGCAATAGTCTTGCGCATAGAGCTGACGGGGATATCCTCGAAGGCAGACTCGGCAGCGGCAGCAGTGGTGGCAGGCTTGGCCTTCTCAACATCCTCCTTTGTGATAACGCCACCACGACCAGTGCCCTTGAGGCCCTTGATGGACACACCCTTCTCGAGAGCCAAAACCTTAGCAGCGGGGCTGATAGAAGGCTCACGGTCAAGACTGGGCTGAAGCTTCTCGCCGGAGGTCTCGGGCTCCTGTGCGACAGGTGCCTCCTCAGCCGGGGCTGGGGTTGAGGGCTCAGCACTCTTGGGCTCCTCCTTCTTCTCAGTGGGGGCGGGCTTGTCACCACCGGCATCAGCCAATGTGAAAGATTCGAAGGCGGAGACATCGGCACCTTCCTCAACAAGGACGGCAATCGGCTGTATAGACACGAAGTTAGATCAATTCCCACGGAGAATGTCGGGAAGTTCCTTACCGAGCCAACAGCGACATCCTTCTCGCCACTCTCCTTCAGAACCTTGGCGAGAACACCCTCATCCTGGAACTCAAAGTCCATCTGTGCCTTGTCGGTTTCAATCTCCACCAAGACATCACCGGGTGCGAGACCATCTCCGGCCTTCTTCTGCCATGCGCCGATGTTTCCAGCAGTCATTGTGGGCGACAGTGCCGGCATGCTGATGAGTGTGTGGGGAGGGAAAGCTGTGGATAGACATGTTAGAATTGATCGGCAAAACATGGGAAAAGAGCCAGTTGCTGTCCATACACTTGGAGGCGTAGAAGCGAGAAAGAGCAGAGAGCGCAGGCGCTTGGGTCCTGGAATATAATTAGTATCGATCAGTAACTACAATTGGCATCAGCGAAACATACTGCATGACCTCCTGGAGCTTGGAGGAGACCTGGGGCCGGCGCATAGTGGCAGCACCTCTGGACATGAACATGGCGCTCGGGGTGCGCATCCGAATAGCTGACGCAACCATGGTGCCTGAGTTTATTGTGATTATAAAAATGAAAGAATTAAAGACTCCTAACGCTGAGATGAAGGGTTTAGACGAGCCCGGCACAGATCGAAAGTGAAGGCACAAGAATGGATAAGGTTGGGGAGGAAGGAGTTGCCTCTAATTCACGAACTTTTCTGTTGAGCTACCTATGGCTCCCGGTGAGAGAGGAGCGGCAGCGGCCTCTTCCGATACCAGTCACGTGCTGTACCGTACTGGAGTTTTAAACGGCAGTTAGGTGGCCATTCCGCCTGACCGCCCTTGGAACATATCTAGATTGGCATGTAAAAGGACATTCTAAATTAAAAGGTTGGTCCAAATAGACGAGATAGCCCAAGTCAATCTTTAGTACTCGAAGTTCTTTGGCCATAGCCAACAACATCTCGAATGTACTAGACTTGACAATTGAGGCAGTTCATGTATTGTAAATTCTGTAAAGCTCAGAATACATGTATGTTTACAGATCACTTGGCCCCCAGAACCACTGATTTGAGTGATTTTCTGCCGGACAAAAGAAACCGGTGACAATCTGAAGGAAGCCACCCGTCTGGAAATCCATAGCTGAGGTAAGCCTGCATTAGTCCCGATTCGGAGAAGACACGCAGCCCCCGTCCTTACATGTCATCGCGATTGCTTTGAGCTTCCCCACGTTTGCTCGTTCGATGATTTTGATCTAATAAGATCACTCCGCCCGGAGTCAGCTTGACCATGGTGGACACCGAACCCGGCCCCGAGCCGACCCAACCCATCGAAATGCCCGAGAAACCTTTGGAGACCCCCGATGTATCTCCTACAGGAGACTCCGATGAGCCGACGCTGACCGAGCACACTGAATCGCACGAACCAATTGAAGAGCATGGCGAGGAAACTGCAGAGGTTCAGGAAGAAGAGAAACCAGAGGTGCCGCCCAAGGATGTGCCTGAGCAGGTCGAACACGAACCCCAAACAGAAGGTCCGCCCACAATTCAGGAACCAGCCGCGGAGGACAACAATGCCACAGAGAGCAGGCTGCGATCGGACTCACGGTCAACAACTGCTACGTTCACAACCCAGCGATCCGGCCCAGTCAGCTCCACGGTCTTTATTGTGACGGCCTTGGACAATATTGCTGCCTCGCGGGATGCCCGGAGAGACAAACAGTTGGAGGAGGCTACACAGGTCGCCCTGGCCAATATCAAACAAAATGACAGGCATTCAATTGATCCAGAGCTTATCTTCCGCCCTCTTCATTTGGCAAGCAAGGCCCTCAGTATCCCTCTGCAGGTAACTGCGTTGGACTGTATCGGAAAGCTGATCACATACTCCTATTTCGCATTTCCATCCGCCGAGGCCGGTAAACAAAATACGCCTGAACAGCCTCCTCTGATTGAACGAGCGATCGATGCAATCTGCGACTGCTTCGAGAATGAAGCCACAGCGGTTGAAATCCAGCAGCAAATCATAAAGTCACTGTTGGCGGCAGTACTAAATGATAAAATCGTGGTACATGGAGCTGGTCTCCTTAAAGCCGTTCGCCAAATCTACAACATTTTTATTTACTCCAAATCCAGCCAGAACCAACAAATCGCTCAGGGGTCGCTTACACAAATGGTTAGCACAGTCTTTGATCGCGTGCGGGTAAGGCTGGACCTAAAAGAGCTCCGCATAAGAGAGGTGGAGAAGCCGTCTTCAACCCTCGATGCATCAGCCAGTGACGTGGGCCAAAATTCGGAGGCAGCTTCTGTGCCTGTGGCTGATCAGCCCGTGACCAAAGAACCCACCACCGAAAAGCTGACCCTTCAGAGTTTCGAGTCGCCCAAGGAGGTGACCACTGTGAACGACAATGCGCCAACCACTGTCACGCGCGCTAAGCGCTCAGCAACGCGGTCGATGTCGGGCATCCCTGAGGAGAAGGACGATGATAGCTCGGCCGAGGACGAAGTGGACGAGATCTATGTCAAAGATGCCTTCTTGGTTTTCCGAGCCCTTTGCAAGCTAAGCCACAAGGTCCTGACTCACGAACAGCAGCAAGATGTCAAGTCTCAGAATATGAGATCGAAGCTGCTTTCGCTACACTTGATCCATTACCTTCTCAACAACCACACTGCAACTTTTATCTCTCCTCTGGCAGCACTGAAGAATAGTACATCCAGCACGGATGGAATGGACCTTCTCTCGGCCGTACGGCCTCATTTGTGCCTAAGTCTAAGTCGCAATGGCTCTAGCGCTGTGCCTCATGTCTTCAAAGTTTGCTGTGAAATTTTCTGGCTGATGCTGAAAGATATGAGGGTCATGATGAAAAAGGAGCTCGAGGTTTTCCTGAAAGAGATATATCTAGCCATTCTGGAGAAGCGCGGCGCTCCTGCATTCCAGAAGCAGTACTTCATGGAGATCTTGGAGAGGCTCGGTGGTGATCCACGGGCCCTGGTTGAAATTTATCTTAACTACGACTGTGACAGAACCGCGTTGGAGAACATATTCCAGAAGTATGTGTTGCTAGATCTTCTGTCTTCTCAAACATAGACTAATTTCTTCTAGTGTCATTGAACAATTGTCCCGGTACGCGAGTGTCCCGGTTGCCACATCATCTTCACAGCAGCAACAATACCAAGAACAACACACCAAAATGACAAGCATTGGTTCTGAATGGCATCATCGGGGAACTCTTCCTCCTTCATTGACTAGTGCCCACATTATCCCTACCCCGCCGCCTCCCATGCCTCACATTCCAGCTGAGTACGGATTGAAACAGCAAGCTCTCGAGTGCCTCGTGGAGATGCTGCGCTCCTTGGATAACTGGGCTGCACAGCGCATTGACGAACAACCAGAGGCAGCAATTCCATCGAAATCGATGGACAATTCGCGTGAGTCCCTAGACACAAACGTGCTTGTTTCGCCACATCCTGAGTCTTTTGAGGGTGGAACTGGCCGATCTACACCTTTGCCTGAAGACGATCCAAATCAGATCGAAAAGGTCAAGCAACGCAAGATTGCTCTCACAAATGCTGTTCAACAATTCAACTTCAAACCCAAGCGTGGCATCAAGGCTTTACTTCAGGAAGGCTTCATTCAATCAGAGTCCCCTGAAGACATTGCTGGCTTCATGCTCCGCACAGACCGCATTGACAAGGCTATGCTGGGCGAGTATCTCGGCGAGGGAGAACCGGAAAACATTGCTATCATGCACGCCTTTGTCGATTTAATGGAATTTACGAAGCGGCGCTTCGTTGATGCGCTGCGCTCCTTTTTGCAGCACTTCCGCCTACCAGGCGAGGCCCAAAAGATCGATAGGTTTATGCTTAAGTTTGCCGAGCGTTATACAACTCAAAATCCCAACGCCTTTGCCAATGCTGATACCGCGTATGTGTTGGCTTATTCAGTGATTCTACTCAACACAGACCAGCATAGTACAAAAATGAAGGGCCGCCGTATGACCAAAGAGGACTTTATCAAGAATAACCGTGGAATCAATGACAACCAAGACTTGCCGTCCGAATATCTGGGTGCCATCTATGACGAGATTGGAAGCAATGAGATTGTGCTATATACTGAGCAGGAACATGCCGCGAACTTGAACCCACAACCTGCAGCTCCCACTGGCCTTGCTACCAGAGCTGGACAGGTATTCGCTACTGTCGGACGAGACATTCAGGGGGAAAAATACGCGCAGGCTTCTGAAGAAATGGCCAACAAAACAGAACAACTCTATCGTTCCCTCATTCGCGCACAGCGCAAAACGGCAGTCAAAGATGCACTCTCGCACTTTATTCCTGCCACCTCGGAGCGTCATGTTGGCTCAATGTTCAATGTCACATGGATGTCTTTCTTATCCGGTCTATCTGCGCCAATGCAAGATACCTCGAATCTGGAAACTATCCGGCTCTGCATGGAAGGACTCAAACTGTCTATCCGCATCAGTTGCGCTTTCGATTTAGAAACTCCTCGCGTGGCGTTTGTGACTGCATTGGCGAAGTTCACTAACCTAGGGAATGTGAGAGAGATGATGGCTAAGAATGTCGAGGCGTTGAAAGCCTTGCTCGACGTCGCTTTCACCGAGGGCAACCATCTACAGAGCTCTTGGCGGGATGTTCTAACGTGTGTCAGTCAACTTGATCGGCTACAGCTCTTAAGTGATGGCGTTGATGAGGGATCACTCCCTGATGTTTCAAGGGCGCCTTCATCAGCAGATACACCTCGCAGATCTATGCAAAGTACACGGCGCGCTCGTCCTCGATCTGTAAATGGACTAGGTGCTTTCCGCCCAGAAATCGCCATGGAGAGTCGTTCAGCAAATATGATCCGTGGCGTGGACCGTATTTTCACCAACACCGCCAATCTATCGCATGAGGCCATCATCGACTTCGTTCGTGCTCTGAGCGAGGTCAGCTGGCAAGAGATTCAATCTTCTGGTCATACTGATTCACCTCGAACTTACAGCTTGCAAAAGCTCGTCGAGATTAGTTACTACAACATGACTCGTGTTAGGATTGAGTGGTCCAAGATTTGGGACGTTTTGGGTCAGCACTTTAACCAAGTCGGCTGCCACTCCAACACCGCCGTTGTTTTCTTTGCATTGGATTCGCTCCGGCAGCTTTCAATGCGCTTCATGGAGATTGAGGAACTGCCTGGATTTAAGTTCCAAAAGGACTTCCTCAAGCCCTTTGAGCATGTGATGGCAAACAGCACAACTGCTGCTGTCAAAGACATGATTCTGCGATGCCTGATTCAGATGATTCAGGCCCGTGGCGACAATATTCGTTCTGGGTGGAAGACCATGTTTGGTGTATTCACGGTGGCAGCACGAGAACCTTATGGTAAGAGCCATTAGCCAAAATCTAGTACAGCACTCGATCCTCGCTAACACATCAGACAGAGTCGATCGTTAACATGTCATTTGACCATGTCAGTCAGGTCTACAACACCAGATTCGGCGTAGTGATCACCCAAGGTGCTTTTGCAGATCTCATTGTTTGCTTGACTGAATTCTCAAAGAACTCTAAGTTCCAAAAGAAATCTTTGCAGGCAATCGAGACTCTCAAGTCCACTGTCACCAAGATGCTGCGCACTCCGGAATGCCCGTTATCACACCGCGGTGCCTCGGTGACCACTTTCCAGGAGAATGGAACAAATCTTGCCAAGCAACTTACTCGTCAATCACAAGAGGAACAATTTTGGTATCCAATTCTTATTGCGTTCCAGGATGTACTGATGACCGGTGATGACCTTGAGGTTCGGTCACGAGCACTCACATATCTCTTCGATACACTGATCCGACATGGTGGCGATTTCCCTAGGGACTTCTGGGACGTTCTCTGGAGGCAGCTGCTTTGCCCAATTTTCGTGGTCCTACAGTCAAAGTCAGAAATGTCCAAGGTTCCGAACCACGAGGATCTATCTGTTTGGCTATCCACGACAATGATTCAGGCGCTGCGTAATATGATCACTCTGTTCACGCACTATTTCGATGCATTGGAGTATATGCTGAGCCGGTTCTTGGAACTGCTGACATTGTGCATTTGTCAAGAGAATGATACAATTGCACGAATTGGCAGCAACTGTCTGCAACAGTTGATTCTGCAGAATGTCACAAAGTTCAAACACGAACACTGGTCCCAGATCGTTGGCGCATTCGTTGAGCTCTTCAGCAAAACGACTGCCTATGAGCTTTTCACAGCCGCTGTTTCAATGGCTAAGCCAGCTGAGGCAGTAAATGCAGATCACACTCAGTCCTCGGATGCCGCTATAACAGGAGATGTTCCCGATGAGTTGCAGCCCAACGGATCACAAAGTGCCGCATCAATTCATGAAAATGGAGATCCTCCTGCCCAGAGTGAAGACCGCGCTGAATTGGAAGACTATCGGCCTCAATCAGACCATCAGCAACCTGCGGCTGTTACCGCAGCTCGACGGCGCTACTTCAACCGTATAATCACGAATTGCGTCCTTCAGCTACTCATGATTGAAACGGTCCACGAACTTTTCTCCAACGAAAATGTTTATGCGAAGATACCTAGCAATGAGCTCCTCCGGCTTATGGGACTGCTCAAAAAGAGTTACCAGTTTGCGAAGAAATTCAACGAGGACAAGGACTTGCGCATGCAACTCTGGCGCCAGGGATTCATGAAGCAACCTCCTAATCTGCTAAAGCAGGAGAGCGGCAGTGCCTCCACATATGTGCATATTCTCTTCCGTATGTATCACGACGAGCGAGAGGAGAGACAGAGCAGCCGCGCAGAGACCGAGGCAGCGCTCATTCCGTAAGTTGACTTCTTACCCTTTCCTTTTGTCTTGTGCATTGCTAATCTTACTAGACTCTGTGCGGATATCATTCGGAGCTTCGTCCGCCTCGAAGAGGATACTCAGCACCGCAACATCGTGGCTTGGCGTCCAGTGGTTGTCGATGTTATTGATGGATACACCAACTTCCCGCAAGTTGACTTCGACAAGCATGTTGAGACATTTTACCCGCTTGGGGTTGAGTTGCTGAGCCGTGATCTTAGCCCGGAAATTCGGGTTGCCCTTCAATCTCTACTGCGCCGGATCGGCGAGGTCCGACTGGGTATTGCTCCGCCAAACCCCCTGGACGCCCCTATCAGCCCGCGCAGCTCTGTCTCCCAGAAGGCCCCGCGCCGCGATAGCCAGGTCTGACTTTTTGCGTGATTTTTGGATATCCTCGCCGCCGGCTTGATTTTCGGCGTTTTATAACCCGACTGACTCTTCAAGTCTTGTTTCGTTACATGTGCATTCTGTTCTACTTTAGAGGTGCATAGGTGCTGTATTGATAAGATAAATATTCCTTGATTTCTTTATTCTCCTTTATTGTTGTAATTCTTGTAGTGTGGGGATTTTGCCCGACTCGTAGAAGGACAATAGATTGTCCATGTCCTTTTCGGTCATCCCGACAAGTTCGTCGAGGCTCCATGATTCACATACCCCAGACATCCTATGAGTGTCAGCTCAGACTTTTTGGAAACCCTTGAACAGATACCAGGATATATCAACTCACCACTTCATTCTTTTTGGGCCTTGCTCTGGGTTCGGTGCAACCACTCGTAGCTTCTTCCGTAATTTCCCCACGTTCTCAATGGCGGCACCCATGTTTGTTGGCAAAGTCTCGGCAATCTTTTTGCGTACGATGCTAGCCAACTTTGGCCCATTCCCATTCGTGCTGACCATGACTTGCAATGGCCCGTCACGGTGGACACTGCCAAAGTAAAAATCACACTCGGGTGGAACATCAGCAATATTTGCTGTGATGCGCTTCTCCTTGCAGAGCTTCCAGATCCGAGTTGACGCTTCTGGGTCATCAATGGCGCAAAGTACCATGTCCACATTATCGAGGTCGGATGGCTCGAAGTTCCGGTCTATGTGTGTCACCTGCTTTTCAGCTACTCTGAAAGCTACTTCATCGTTTAGCCCTGTAGCAGGACAGACCACTGTGACCCGAGCATCGGCGTTGAGGGTATGCAGGATGCGCCCCGCGGCAACCTATCGGAGATATATATAGATTAGCACAGCTTCAAGTAGTCCAAAAGAATGTACGCAGTAACTGTTGGTCATGTACCTCTCCACCTCCAATGACTAGCACATGCTTGTCCTTAATCTGCCAGGCAAGTATCAATGAGCCGCCGCCTTGAATTTCTGGAAATTTTGACATGGTGGGGATGTGATGATGATGCAACTGCCCCGTCTATCGGCCGTCAAGAAGACCCCCCCAAAATACGGCGGGTGACACAGACCTTTCCCGCACCGTTTCCGAAACTTTTTTTCCCCGAGTTTTTTTCTTCTTCCCTTTCTCTTCCTTTCACGTCACTCATGTTCTTTTCTTAAACAATGCGAGGCGTCCAGATATTCTCAGGGAATTCCCACCCTGGTCTCGCAGATACTATCTGCGAGCGGTTAGGCACTGTGCCCGCTAAAGCTAGCTTGGGAAAATTTGCCAATGGCGAGACTAGTGTCAACATCGGCACCTCGGTGCGGAACCAGGATGTCTATATCATCCAGAGTGGTAGCCAGAAGATTAATGACAGTGTTATGGAGCTCCTGATTATGATTTCAGCGTGCAAGGGTGGCTCAGCGAAGTCGATTACAGGTATGTTGCCGATTACTCTAGATCGAAGAGCTTCCCCTCACTAACTAATTTCTCTAGCGGTCATGCCGTATGCTGCCCGTCCTGTTTGACTCAAATCACGGTGAATGCTGACTCTCGATTGAGATATTTCCCATACTCGCGTCAATCTAAGAAGAAGAGTCATCGCGGTGCCATTACGGCCCGCATGCTTGCCAACCTCCTCACGATCGCCGGCGTGGACCATGTGATCACTATGGACCTGCACGTATGTTTCTATGCGATGTCGAGTTTTATGATATGGATATTGATGGGCTCCTAGGCATCCCAGATGCAAGGGTTCTTCGGAAAGCCGGTCGATAACCTCTTTGCCGAACCGTTCATTGCTCGCTGGATCCGGATGAATGTCGCTGGCTGGAAAGATGCGGTGGTAGTTAGCAAGAATGCTGGCGGAACGAAGCGTGTCACTTCGCTGGCCGATACCTTGAAGCTCAACTTCGGTATCGTGACGACAGACCGTCGACGCCCGAAGGTTCCAGTTGCCACCATGTCTGACAGCACAGTGTTCTTCGATGCCGTGGATGAAGATCCACGCACTTCCAAGGAAGCCCAACCCTTTGAGCTTCATATGCACAACTCGAACAGAACATCTGCAACTCCTCCTATTCCCGAGGAGCCGGAGGAGCCAGTCACCCCGCCTGCGGCGCAGTATCTCTTGCGCCCAGAGACACCTCCTGCGGCTCGCCGCCCGTCTGAACTTGAAGCAGCTTATGAGTACACAGATGTGCGCGTACGGGATGTTATTACCGGACGCCTTGTTCAAGGCCAATTGGTCGATGACGATTACCGTATCGACGAAGACTCGCAGTCTGGACAAACTACACCCGGAGCTGGAAGTAATAGCAATGATAACACAGATGCTACCACTGACGCAATGGCTAACTCCATGGTTTCCAACGCCTCGTCACAGCCTCCTGACCACGCGCTCGGTGGCTCCTTTGATGCAGTCGAGTCCGATGACGAAGCTAGTGTCTCTGGCGGCCCGGCTGATGAAAGGACCATCACGCTGGTCGGTGAGGTGCGTGACCGAACCGTCTTTATCGTTGATGACATGATCGACAAGAGTGGATCGTGGATTGCGGCTGCAGAGACTGTTGTGAAGCGTGGTGGCGCCAAAAAGGTCTACTGCATTGCAACTCATGGGTTGTTCGGAGAAAATTCTCTTGACCAGATGGAAGCTTGCCCTTCAATCGACCACATTGTCGTGACAAACACTTTCCCGATCCCACCGTCAATTTTGCGGCGATCCAAGAAGTTGATTGTCATTGACATTTCGAGTCTATTGGCAGAGAGCATTCGGAGGCACCACTATGGCGAAAGGTTTGTCTTCACCGACTCTTCTGTCGTGTGACTGTCTACTAACAAGGAGCAGCGTCTCAGCCCTTTTCCACCTTAACGACTGATGAGGCAGATGGCAGTAACGAGGAACTTTTTACGAAGCAAAGAAAAGAAACACCATGATACGGTCCTCAGGACGGTGTTATTTTCTGCATACTGATATGCAGATTCCCCTGCAATTGTTGATGACATGATACCTATTTCCTATCAAATGAACGACCCCTTGTCGGACGTTTTCCCTGTCCCCTTCCTATCGGATCGTAGAGTGATGATATCACACCCTCACACCAGCGATGCAGTCCACTCTGGGTTCTGCAGGAGCATCTCGTTTTCCACAAGGTGTTCTTAACGGAGCGTTGGCAGATCAAACTCGGATTTTCTCTTACTCCATGCTGTGTTCTCTCTGAGTCGACAGCATGGAGGTGTCACCACTTTCTTTGTTCCTTGGAACTAGAGACCTCGCGGTCGTGGAAGTGGTGCAAGAAATGATCTCGAACATAATGTACTTCGATAGCAAACAATTGACAATTTCCGCTTCCTACTTCCCACTTGACACTTTCCCTTGTACTTCATGCACTGAGCAAACTTCCCGGTAGCCAGTATAGACGGGAACTTAAGCAACACGAACGATTTTCTTCCCGAAGAACAGTCCCGATGCTATTCTTGTCATGACTTCATTTCACACCGATGCAGTTGGCCGTGAATGATTGCTTCTGGAAGCCGGTTTGTGATTTGGTCACGGTCTGGTGATCGCCGAGCCCAGATTCGCCATCCCGAAGTCTGTACCAGGTACTCTTGTCCTTCGTGTACGCAATAGGAGTATCGGTGTGCACGTTTCCATTGATCGACAGCAGTCCGATAGACCAGAAACGCTCCTTGTCCCCAGTGTTCCAGGTGCCTTGGCGCGGTCAATCCAGGGTCTACGAAGTATAGCGGATCTCATCCTAAACGGCGATGCGCTGGCCCGATTTGCAATGCTTGGTGTGTGTGACAGATGGATCTTGGAGGTGTCAAGCATTCCTTGCAAGAGAGTCGGAAGTGCTTTCTCACCGAGATCGAGATCTGAAACCCCTGTCTCTCATTGAATGCCCCTTTAGTTGATAGCTATCGGGAGAACTCAACTTCACCCACCACTGTGCCACCCCAGGGATCATCCCATGCGCTGGATGGAGTATTTTTTTGCCGGGTACTTTTGTCTCCCGTAGATTTGTATATGTCTAGTTGCGCACTTGTCCCATGAGCGAGACTAGAGTTGCCCCATCCAGTCGCCGGAGAAGATCCTGGTTGGAAGGATTCCCGAACAAACAAGTGGATTTCACGGATGTGACAGAGATCGTCTTGATCCAGACTCAACAATTCCATTTTGAATACTTTGCGGCTATTCAATAAGCAATTGGGCCATGCGCCGGGATTAATGCAACTAGGGCATCCCGGTCGATCAAAAGGGGTCACTTGATGTCACTGGGGAGACAAAGGGTGACATAAGTGGATGAAGGGATCGAATCAAGGAAATAATAGTTCCCAGTTGTTCAATCAGATGAGATCGAACAAAATGACACCGTGTGGGCCTCGGCTCTAGCACCAGTTGATGTATCCAAAGTTGAGAGAGCGAGAGTTTCAGGGGGGGAATTAGGGAATCCAGAGTGCAATAGGGTATATCATCGACCAATGTTCAATATACATCATTCTCCGAAGTACGAAGGGACGGAAGACGTAGAGGTTCAATTGTAATATGCACTCGATCGGATCTGGGATGCAAAGGCCCGATCACTAAGTACGAGACAAAGTACGGAGTCGATGTCGACAAACTTCAATTTTGACTTCGCTTCTTAGTGTACGGAGCACAAGACGTTCAGAGATAGCTTAAGGAGCTATTGACAGGGACCAATGTCCCTTTTGGTCTGTCTCCTGAAGTACTTTTAGATCCAATTGGTCTTATACTACATCGACACTAAACCATAAAAAAAAATAAGGGCGACGGGTCTCCTCCACTTCTCGGCCTTTGCAAGCGCCAATTGAGATCATCCAATCAGCTCGTTCCGATGCTGGCAATCGAGGAGTCATTGTCCTATTGTTCAGATACTCCAGGTTGGCCTAAAGTCCCATGGCCGTTTGATCTGTTAGAATCAGTACTCCGTACTCCGTACTCATACTCCTGTCGCTACTACTCCGTACTTTTCCTCCGATTTTTATTTTATTTCCCCCATGAATAGATACTGATCTCGGTAACATGCATTGGTTGCGGCTTGCCGCTTCGACCAGTTCAATCTGCGATTCTTCTAATCAAAGAACCCAGGACTTGGGTATATAATGACCCATTCGTCCTGACTAGGAGCTTCATCTTTCCAATCGATTCCCTCTTTTCGCATCCTCCCTTGCCAATTGACTTTGTCTTGGTCCTCTTAGCCTCTCCCTAACTCTCTTCCCTTACTCCCCGTCCAAGTTCTTGGGGTCCTTCTCCGCTCCGGTGATCGACGCTTCCACTCCGTCGGGTTTTCTTAATCTGTATGCCCCAGACCTTGACCTTGAATCGCCCATGAGCCCTAGACTAACTCTCCCAGTATCCAATCTTTGACCATGGCAAACCAATGTTCCGGTCACTCATTCGCCATCGTCCAGGCTACCAATGGTAATATTCTCACCTGGCGGTGTTCGGACTGCAATTCGGGGCCCTTTGTGGCTATCTGGCGCTGCAAGATTTGTGGGCATTGTCGTTGTAACGCTTGCCACAATGCTAAGGGCTGAGTGAGACTTCCCGATCTTCAGCATCCCACTTCGAACTAATTTTCGTTGAAAAAAGTCTGCATCGGCGTGTACCGGATGCGCTGCATAAACCCCGTGCAAGGATTCGACCCAGCCCCTTGGAGTCGGATTCTTTTTTCCTTATGCATCTTTGCATATTTGATACGTTCCAAAAGTCCCAAAAGTCGCAAAAGTTATGGCATCTGGCGGAGTTCTACTTAGACCTATGGTTTTATTATTGCTTCTTGGTCGGTTTGAAGGGGTTTTTTTTGGTCTTTTTTCTTCTTCTTCTTCTTTCTTTGTGTGTATCGTTGGATCCCTTGGGATAAACCTCTGTATTCTAGTTGGATTTGGATTTAGGGAATTGTGACATTATTAGGGTTTACACCTTGCTGGCACCGTACATCCCATCCCATGTACTTGTATCCCAATCTATACACTGCTCACTGTATTAGGCCGACTACATATCTACATACCTCATGGTAGAACGGTACCCTTATCTGAACGTCATGGGGCTTAAGGTATGTACAGACTCCCCGGGTGCATGTATATACGTCAGCCCATTCAGCAAACTGGGAACCCGGTGGCAAGTATCGTGATACGCTGGACTCAGGACGTGCTTGTCGAGCCAGCTGGGTCTCGGCTAGAAGCTGCACATTCCTCAAAAGAGAAAGTGGCAGTGAATACACATAACGGACTAATAAATTAACTACCCACCTCGGCATGAAGCACTGATCTCCAAGCCAAGGCCATTGTTTTTCCGAGGAATCTTTTCCCGCTAGTGGGCGCAAGACCAGTGACTGCAAGGTTTTTAATTGGGAAATGAGATGTGTCTCTTTCGCTACGTTAGGTGTCCCAGGCCCTAACTAAAAAAAGGCCCTGATACTCAAAAGTACACAAGACACTAAATAGGGCTAGAGCATAAAATAAAGAACTCATTCCCAGGGCCTTGGGACAACTTTATCACTTCTCCACTGCGCAAGGACCTTCTCGTGGGTCCTTTGTTGTTTTTTTGTTTTTTTTTCTCTGCAAAAGTACGCCATGGACTGTGCGGTCTGTTAGGGCTTGGGAGAGTCTCCAGAGGTTCTCGATTGGTTGTGGGGAGGGCACGCCTATCGTCAGAGAGCTACTGACAAGGGTGTGCATTGTACGAGATGTTTGACTTTCGTTTTATTGTACATCAGAGACACGATCGCTCAACTATTGATATTCATTGAATTGACCCTGAAACAACAAAAACCGATCGGATTATGTACGGTGGGTGTCGGACCCAAAATGGAAAATCGATCATACTATCTGTCTACATGTAGATCCCTCCCATCAAGACCTAGATTGAGGCCTAGATTAGGTGTAGATGCTCTGTCAAATGATTAGCAACTCATCCAGAATGAGAGCTATAAAAAAAGAAAAAAAGAAAAAAAGAAAAAAAGAAAGAAAGAAAGAAAGAAAACTCACCTCTGTGATTTGATTGACAGCCAATCCAGGCTCCGCCATCTCAGCATCCCGCAAAAACTCCAAAGGCAACCAAACAAGGTGACCCTTGATGAGATCCAACTTCTGCCGCACCTCCTTGGCTGGCAGATACGGATCAAACAGGTGGCCTTCCTTGCGCGAGCCTCGCGGCCGGAAATGATCATAGTCCTCAAAGGTTTTGATATTATCATCGGGGTCCGCCCGGAAGAGCATCCGATACGTGTCCGTGTTGACGCTCGCCTGAGACGTCCATGTGTTCCAGACCCCATCGCTGAGCGGATCCATCACGAACTCATTCTCAGGCCCCAGATCGATCTGGTTAAGACACTCATCGGGCGGTCGGGCGTTCGGGTGGCCTGTGGCGTCGTATTCTTGCGCAGGCAGGAGGCCCAGGTGCTCGCGCCACAACTGCCGCCGTAGCGTCGCGGCCAATCGGGAGGCTTTGTACGGCTGTCCGTTCATCTGACTGTCGATGAGGTCTTGATCTTCCATTACGATCGCCAGCTCACTGTCGTGCGAGCCGAGTTGGGACTGTGGAAGGAGCGGTGGATATCAGCCGATGATACAGACCGAAAAGTGAGAGTGAATGCATCAGATTTCGGGAGGGTGGTGTCACTTACTCGGTCATTAATGTTTGCACTACCGCAAATGATCGTGCGATCGTCGACGATACAAACTTTGCCGTGCACGTACAGCTCCTCCTGGACGATGTTTTCCTTCTCAGCCTCTGCATCGCCCTCCCAGTGCTCGTTGGACATCTTGCCCCCGTTCAACATGGTGCAGTGTGATACTGTATCCTTGCTGTGAAGTCCTTCGTGAACCTTTTGCTGCTCGACCTTTTCTTCGAACTTCTGTAGCTTGCGCAGAGTTTCTTCTTTCTGGCTTTGGTCGGCATCGTAGTCCTTTTCGTTGTCATCACCATCCTTGCCCACCGCCGGGTGCACACTTTCACTCATGATGGATTCGGCGATACCACGCTGGATGTCCTGGTATGTGACATCGGCTTGCTTCTCGAGCTCTTCAAGGGCGGGCGTTTTGTTGATTCGATCATAAGCGCGCAAAGCGAAGACAAAGACATGTTCTAAAGAAACTTGTTAGGCATGCAACCGAAAACAAATTCCAAGTTGGAGCAGTGATTACCTCTTGGATCAATGCCTTCCTTCTCAATCTGACCATAGATCGAGTGCTCGCCGCGACAAATGGACTTGTACTGGTAATCCATGATCGCCCGGGTACCCAACGCGGCGTTATCGCGCAGGTCGCCAGCGAATCCTGGGATCGCAGGGATGACAATGATCACACGGAACTTGCGGCCCTCCTTACCTGCGCGCACACAAGCGTCGACAATAGCCCGTCCGATCGTGTTGAAAATCGGACGCTGTTGGTCACCGGTCGCGGTGACTATGAGGGTTAGCGAAACACCATTTCTCAGGATACAAGCCTACATACTGAAGAACTGGTTCTCAATGTAGACAAAGTGCTGGGCATTGCGGATGGTTTCACAGTACGCATTTTGAATACTGTGCTCATTCAAAATCCCGCTGCTCCAGTCATCACTGCTTCGCACGATCTGAGCACGCACAGTGCCTACCTTCCCGCGAGGCTTGGTAGCAAGAGGTGTGAGCGGGTGCTGGATGTATTCACCGCACGGATACTTGGGCCGCTGCACAGCGATGATGTCCTCTTCCTCGCCCGTGCGGCCCTCCATCAATAGCCAGTCGACATCGTGGCTACGCTTGTACTTGTCGCGCTTGATGAAATTCCAACGCAAGACGAAGTGCTCGGCAATGTCATAGACACAGTCGCCCTGAAGACCCATGGCCACATCGTGCCAAGGCATGCGGCCGTAGTCGGCTTTGCTGACTTCGTTGCTCTGCCAGTCCGCTACACTCTGGAAGTCCATGATCCGGTTGTTATTAAAGTCCTGTCCCGGGAAGATATCATCCCGCAGACCTGCGGGGTGAACATCAGCCAGTGGGTGCTGGTTGGCATCCCACCGTCCGAAGCAAAGATCAATACCGCCAATAAAGGCTACGTTGTAATCAATCACAATGAATTTTTCATGATGCGCCTGTTTACAGTTAGTTTATTCTCGTTCCCGTTGGCTTAAGAGATGCTTCACGTACCCAGTAAAGAGTCATATCAGCTGCGTTTTCGAAGATATTGTGATCGGGGTGGCGCATGACTCGAATATTTCCATAGCCTGGGGATCCCTCCGGGCAGAGGTTGCGCAAAGCATGTTTAGTGTGCGCAGAATTACAAGTCAAAGCTTGGTTGACCTGTGGGCGGGTGAGCATGTCTCTTTTTCAAAACTGATGATATGACTCCAACCTCTTTGTAAACGATAACGAAGATCTTGACGCCAGCTTCCGCGCGACGCTTCAAGACATGGTCCAATCGCCATTGCTGGTTCTGCACGGGGGGACGGCGCAGGAAAAGTTCCGGAGATAGCCACCAGTCGGCAATATAGATGGTCTCGGTAGCCTTTTCCAGCGCTTCGGAAACAGCCCACATATAGTCCATGGCATCGACATACCACTTAACGCGATTGCCATCGTGAATGGGGGCGAAAGACTTGAAGCGGTGCGAGTCTGCGATAGCCGAGCGCTTGCGGTCCGTCGCTTGCTCGTGTTCCTCGTCGTGACGATGATTTGGGTTGATGATGTTGAAAAATTTGCCCACCTTGTGCTTCAAATGAGTCGCTTCAGCCTTGACATCGTGGATGTGGGTATCTTTCAAACATGTCAATTTTGGTCTTTTTTAATTGAGTGGAGTGATCTCTGTCTGCCGACCTTTGAATGACCCCTCTAACTGGCCAATTCCTTGTTCAAACTTTTCCTTGAATTTGTGCATGGCGGGTTTGGAGAAATGGATGGAGAAGGGGAGGATTGAGAAGAGGGGAAGATCTGGAGATGTTTCCTAATTTAGTGACATCACAGCCCTACACTGCCTTAGCGGATATCTCCGTAAAACACCTGATTTGTCCGAATGCCAAGGAAAGTAGGATCAACATCTCAACAGCCACATTGGTTCCTGTCTTGTGCCGCGTGGAGTCTCCAACTCTCCAACTCTTTCCGTGGTTCCATCTCCGACTTAGGCTTCTTGGCATGGGTTGACCATCTAGCAGGTCTTACAGTATACAGATAGTCGAATGTACACATGTAGTATATAGATAGATACATATACTGTACTCCACCTGTGTATGCGGTCGACAAATCTGGGGAACCGATCGGAATGCGTGGGGAGATCTCTGGGGATATATCTGGCAGATCAGGCATTCATGCGTCAACAAGGTAAAAAGTCAAGAACGATAGCCAATGGGAGTTGCTCAGACATTTTCCCGGGATAGATTCAAAGCTCGGCAGTTTCTATACATCCATTGTGGTACTTTATTCTATTCAAGTCCATCCGTAAGGCTCGGTCATTGGACGGGATCGATGATGTAACTGGGAACGTTCCAAGGCTCAGGCTCTCCCCACTATTTGGGGAAATCCAAGGTTAATTACTTATATTTCCGATTTGGTTCAATCGAAGGATCTAGGTATGATCACACTCTGTAGTTGATGAGCAAGACCTGTATGAGGACAGAAAACGGATGCTCGTATAATGTTCAAGTGTGAGTACCTAGGTAGAGCTGCATCGGAGGATCTCAATTGGAAAGACCTACTGCCACTAAAATCTTGGAACATCTTCTGAAATGGTTGACTTTATTTCCTAGGGGTTACCTAGGTACTTCTAAGGTTGTATTACTAGGGTAGTTGATATCATGGATCTGACATGTTGTTAGAGCAGATCTATATATAACATCTCCGGGTTGGTGCTCTATACGTTAGTCATTGTAAAGTCGGGATACAGTAAAGAGTTGACACGGGTAAGTCACAGTGATGGTGAGCATACTGTATAACATACTCATACAGACCAGTATACAAGATATAGAAATTGATTTCCTATGCTAACACCCAGAATTGTTCAATGTTACATGCCTAGATATGTTGACATCATGGTTCTTTATAGAAGTCATGTGACACAACATCCAAACTGAACTGCGATACAAATAATACCTGACCGTGCTTTGAACAGTGATAGACAATCAATTTTATGCAATGAGAGAATAGTGTAGTGCAGTAGTAGAGACCATTATTGATCTTCCTCGCATGCTGAAGGCGCTTGTTTGTTTGGGAAGAATGCTGACCGCCACACGTGACCGAACGGGAAAAACAACGTTGTCAGAGGAACGGCCCTTTTCTGTTTATCCTCTCGACTCACACCGGCGAGCCTCTCATAGCCTAAGCTGGCTCGCGACAATTTGGCATTTTGGGGGTTCATGATTTTGGATTGCATGTTTTGTTTCTTTTCATCGGGTGTGCCTGCCGAATTTTGGATTTGAATGACTGTAAACGCCGCGAAACGAGCAAGCACACACAGCTAGCCATCGCCGTGGTTACCGGCTCCTCCACTTACTAACTTAAACAGAACAGACCATCATGCCGCCAGAACTCGGTGAGCCTACGGCAGAACCGCAAATCTCCTGCGGGTCATTTTGTTGCCATGCTGACGTGCCTTCCAGTCCGCGCTCACTCACAGTGCAGCTCTGTGTCCCAGACAACCCAAATTGCCCCCCAAAGCCGGCCAGGCACTGCAGACCCTGTGCGAGCTCGCTCAGAGGCTGCATCACGGGCTAGCCGCCGCCCACGATCCAGAGGTTCGACCGCGAGTATCCACTCAAGCACCACCCAGCAAACCCAAGACCAGCACCTCGACGGATTCCCCCACCTGATGGCCTCGCAAGCTGGAACCGGCCAACACGTGTTTACCAACCCAGAGGATATGCTCATGCGATTTGGACATCAGCTATCGCACCAGTCAAATAGCACATCGCTGGATCAAGCGATTCAAGATACGGTGATGTCTCGAACTGAAGACTTTGCAAACCACTCAATGCACAGCCACTCAGTTTCCCACCACTCAATACAGTCGGACATTCCAAATGGTCTCCCCGGTGTTTCCGTCCCACAATACCAACCGATTTACGATAGTGGTGTGGAGAACCACCTCCCGGATCATATCGTCGAAGACCCGGAGGCTCTAGCACAAGGTGGAAAAAAGAAAAGGGGGACCAGCTCGACTATCGCCAATGACAACGAACTGCGGAAGCTGCTTCGCCAATTTGAAGGGTGGAGTTTGAAACAAATGGCGGCTGAGGTTATGAAAAATGAGGGTGCTGGGGGCAAGGCCGAGAAAGTGAAGCAGGTCTTCGCGATGATTTGGTAAGGAATATCAGACAAACCACTATGGGTCTATCGTTCTAATCGTCTATCCAGGCTGAGAGAAAATTGCCGCAAGAGCACTGGCTCAGTGCGTCGTGACCGTGTCTATTGTTGTTACGCGGAAAAATGTGGCACAGAACGAGTGTCGGTATTAAACCCGGCGTCCTTCGGAAAATTGGTGCGAATCATTTTCCCCAACGTGCAGACTCGGCGGCTTGGAGTCCGAGGCGAGTCAAAATATCACTACGTCGATTTGTCCGTTATCGAGGAAAAGCAATTGAAGCTTGCGCCGCTCAACCCTCCTCCTACCCAGCACCCAAATGGCCCGCCTTCTTTACCCTCAAGGGCCGCCAGTGCTATTCGCTCCAGAAGGTAGGACCCCCAAACTGACCTACAGTCTACTTGACGGTAACTAATAGCAAAATTTAGTGCTAGCATACACCAACCGACTGCGGACACTGCAGTGTTTCCCTCTCCCACAACTTCCTTCGCTCCTCGGTTCCCGAACAATCCATCCGCTTCAGACTGCAATTGTCAGGGCCACACTCCACCCACACCTGATGAAACGATCACCCGCGAAAATGTGGCCCAGCAGGCTGGGAAGATGATCCACCAGATGCTTCAGTTCCCGCTGGATGAGAGTCCTTTGGTCGACAATGACACCCTTCAACTTCCCGATGTCCGTGGCTATCTACCAGCAAACACGGATTTGAAAGTTGCAGCAGCTCTGGCTGCCTTATACCGATCCCACTGCATCTCCGTCATCGACAGTTTCCGGTACTGCAAGGAAAGGAACCTCATGAAATATTTCTCTGCTTTCCATGGAACATTGACTGTTCCTGTTCAAAAGTTGTTGACGCACCCTAATCTCGCACCATGGATCAAGGAATGCGATTGGATGATGTACCAGAAGATGATTGCATTCGTGGCGCCTCTGACAACTCAGGTGGTTCCGAAACCTGTCCTGGATGCCTTTAACTCCATCTCACAACGGCTTTGCGGGCACATTACCGAGACGTTCAGGACTCAACCATCTCACGTTTCATTGGCA
Organism: Penicillium crystallinum; assembly: GCA_027569675.1. NCBI lineage: Eukaryota > Fungi > Ascomycota > Eurotiomycetes > Eurotiales > Aspergillaceae > Penicillium > Penicillium crystallinum. The sequence continues at coordinate 69,389 of JAPDKR010000082.1, forward strand.
CGTTTGATTCCTGCACATATCTTCTGTAACCTGCTCAAGCATATGCTTGATGTGAACCAAGCTGCGAACGCTGCCGCTGCTTGGCTTTGCCATCCTGACAACCGAAACCAGATGTGGACCGACTACAAGACCATGGTCAACCCCAGGGACATGATGACCAAGGCAAATATTCCAACATGTGCGGAGCTGGCGACAGAACAGATTCTCAAGCATGACATACGTGCTCTCTTGACCCCGCTGACTGACGGTGAACCTTCGGCAAGCTTGCCGTTCTTTGCTGCTCCCGACACGCCTGATTCTATCGCGGCTCATAAATTCCCTGTACAGAATGCTCCAGGAGATGAATACAACTTCCCCGACAAATGGGTACACTTTATTCTGAACATTCCAGCTGCTTTTGCCAACCACCACACCCAGTGTGTCATCGAAAAAGTTGATGCTCTGTGGGACAATGTATTGCACAGACTCACTCTGGCTGGCGCACCCAGCTTCAGTGCTTGGTGGATGACCAAAGTTTTCTTTCATGAAATGATGGTCTGGCAAGCCGAGAAAGGCGGCTTCATGCGCAATACCCCGGGCTCATTGCAAAACGCGACATTTGGTCCGGAATCCCTCGGGAAATTTCCGATGAAACCAGCGTCTGCCTCGGAGGCATCGCCATTCGACATGTCGAGTAATTCCCACAACAAACCCAACTCTATGCCCCCAGCGGCTCATAACGACCACCATGCTCAACCTCCAAGCGAACACCCAGACTTCAAACATGCCCCTGGCGAGAAGCGACTGTCTCTCCAAGAGGCAGCCTTCCAAGCCCACAACAACGATGACAGCGCTATCGATCTTGAGGATGATCCTATGTTGCTGGCGGTTGGTAAATATGAAAACATGATGGTCTCCGATCCCGCAGATGCTGAGGGTGATGTGGTGGTCATCTAATGCTAGGTTTTGCTTTATCTTCATGCGTTGGAGTTGGATATCCCTTGTTTCTGGAGGCTCTCCTGTTGTTTGTGGATGGCATTCCCACGATTTTCCTTTGTTTTCCCCTGTTTTTTTCCTTGTTCTATCTCTTTTGTTTGTATGAAGCGATGAGACATGAGCAACGAGGCTCTCATGAGTCTTTATTGCGACGACCTCGGCATGCCGGGAGCTTTTTTGATCAAACCTACAGCATTTAATTGGCGTGGCGGAATTCAGTACTGGCTTTGTTCTTGCTTCTCCTTTCCTGTTTGCTACTTTCGGGCCTCATAGAGGCCCCTTGTACATATAAATTGTGGAGTGTCGTGCCTTGATCATGGGCGACGCTTTAATTTAAAGTCCACGAATGATTGTTGTCAGACACTGTTTTCCGATATGACTTTAGCATCGTACTTCAGTGACTTCTCTCTCAATCTGAGATCACTTCTGAGTTGGGGTTTCCTAGCTTGGCTTTACCTTGGAGCCGAACGAAGGCATTTCATTCTCCCCTTCTTTTTGCCTGGAACCCTCTCACTCCATGCACCTAGGCCAGTCTCACCAACTCCCTTGACATACTTGAAGCATTCGGAGAGGCACTTTTGAGCCGAATCAAAAGCCCATCAACACTAAATTGCAAAATTTCCTCATTTTTAACAATACCAGCAACGACCCAGATCGCCCTCAACTCGTCTGGCGTCACAGCTCGAGCAGAGAGCATAGCTTCGCGAGTGAATGCTACGCCCCATTCTCTAACCCCGTACTTGGATGTTGTTGTCGCGCACAATTCCAGCTTCACCCCGCTAAGCGTTGAATTGGCATCTTGCGTGAAAAGTCTAAGATCGCATGCGAATGCCACTCGAACCCCTCCTCCGAGCGCGGGTCATCGACTGCTACAAAAATCACTTTGGGAGACTGATTGATTCCTTCGATCAGACGTGTAAGACTAGTGAACTGGGCTTCATTACTGGACTCTCCTTCGCCAACGGCCGTGCTGCCTCTTCCGAGATCCATCCCTGTACAGAACCATACCCCCCGGGCGGTCATGATGATTCGAGAGGTTAACCGGTCAGAATTCGCGTCTGAGATCACTCGGGTGAGATCGGTGATCATGGTTGCTGTCAAAGTATTTCCCACTCTTCGGCCTGTTCAGAATGACTTTTAGATTCACCCCTGACCAGTATATCTCCAGCCCTTCTGTGACCGAGACAAGGTGCCCGGTTAGGCGAGGCATGGGTTTGAAATTGAGACCCTCCAGGGGTTTGCCCATAGTAGCTTGCGTTATGGTTGCTAATGCTGTCCTAGCCCGACTCGAGTTTGCCTCTGACAGCTGGTCAGATATCCAAGTAGCACTCTCGACGAGCTCCGGGATATCGATGTCTGGTTTGACCCCGGCATTATGAAACATATACACGAGGTCTTCGGTGGCAGCACTTCCCTTGGCTCCCGGTGCAAATGGGCAACCACCCAGCCCGGCTGAGGTGCTGTCAAAGACTCGAATATCACAGTTGAAAGCCTCCCAGGTGTTTGCTACAGCTTGACCATAAGTGTCGTGGAAGTGGTCAGCCAGCCCTTCCGCTGGAGTGCCGCTGTCGATAGGATATTGGATTAGCTTGCGCACATCTGAAGGCGACCCTACGCCAAATGTGTCTCCAGGTCTGATTTCATAATAACCAGCGTCTAAGAGCGCGTTCGTGCAGCTGAGTACTGCTGGTAATGGGGTTGGATCGTGATACGGATCTGCAAAAATACAATAGACATATCCGTGTCTGTCAGAAGAACCTGTCGCATGAACAAAGCAAGCCGATGGCCATTGATAGCGCACCCTCTGACTACTAGTCTGCCATTGGAAGCCATTGGAAGCCACCTGGTTAGCCTGTTCAATACCCTCTGCCACTGCTCAATCGATGTTCGCTTAATTGAAACATATGGCGGCGCTGATGAAAACCGCGATTTCTCGAACATTGTGCTGCATGGCAATCTTCAGTCCCCTGATATTGGGTATCAACACAGGAAGATGAAGCTGGTGATTTTCCAATAGCAATTTGATGTTTGAGATTTGCAGAACCTCGCGACAATCTGCTAATTGGGGGACCGCTCAAGGCGAGACCACAGAAGTTAACTCAATTGTGCGAAGTTCGGTCTGCTCCAGGCGACGTATCAATTCTGAATTGGTTGCGGTGGGAATCGAATCTCGGGTATTTTGATGCCCATCTCGTGGCCCTACTTCCACAATTCAAAATTCGAAGGCATTGCCAACTTCTGAGAGTTGCTCAAGTAGAAAGAAGCTATACTTTGGTGATGAAAAGGCTATGTATAATGTGTTCCTCGATGTGCGGCGCGTCCGTTGATGGGTCCCCTTTCTTACACTGTTGGCTAGTATCTTGTTTACAGTCGACTACGGTATGCTAAAGTGTTTAAAAACATGCATTCCCCGTCATCATGGTTATATACCAAAGTCTAGGTATGTACCAATGTGGATGCGATGTGAACTGGCAAATGGCTTGCGTAACAGGAAATGTGCACCTGGCGCATCCGAAACCATGCAATAACCCTCTGATTGTTTCAAACCATTTTAACGTTGTTTTATTGAGTCTACTTGAGAGACTGACATTGTGCACGCTTGCCCTTATTTCAGAGTCGACGCTTGAGATCGCTTCCCATTCAATAGAATTGCTCTCCTGAGCAAAGTCTCAGTGCTATAAAAGCAGGTCAGTTAAATGCCTTGAACATCATAATTGTGGGTAGTATATACCGTTCTTTCAACATCATCATTAATCCTTGAACAATGAATCCTTTGACAATCTGTGGTGCTAATCCCTTGTATAATCGCAGCAATCCTTCATTTCGCACGATGTACAGGAGCACCTCAGTGAAACCCGAAAATGGAGTACCCTTTCGGCAATCAGGCGGTTTGGATTGTAACATAGTCTTAGCAACTATCAATGGATGCGTCGTAATTGTCGCTAAGACTTTGGAGAGAGCCCCAATTACTAAAATGGCCAATCAATGAGTATATGCCGGGGAGGATATTCAAGACCAGGGGATACGTACAGAAGGCATCACCAGAACCGAGTGCTTTTCCTCGCTTTAGGGCGAGAAGTACCCCTCTCAGCCATTGATAGACACCGTAGGTAATCATGGGATTTATGACGAGAATCAAATTGACTTTGAATCCCCTCCAAAGTCCAGTCCAGCCGTCTTCGCTTTGGATAATCTCTTTCATTGTATCCCACATGGACTTCTTCTCCTCGTTGGATTTGGAAGTTTGTTGTCGTGTGGAGATGACAGCAATGGGGTTTGTACATAGCTGTGCCATCGCACCGCCCACGGCCCCTAATCCTAGCTCTTTGCTGATGCTATTCGTGTCAGACATGCCATATCTTTGGAAGGTAGATTGTTGTATGCTTCGTGCTGCTGTCGACCAGTAGAAGTAGGCGAAGTTCATTGACGCTGTGCTGAGAATAGAACTACCCAGGCCGCTGTATAGTCCTGTGATACCTTCCTTACGAAGTATATGGCGTATGGCATCAACGGCATTATCATAATGAACCTGATTATCTGTAGAACCGGCATGCTTGTCTGAGTCGGTCACATTTTTCGGCCTCGGTGGTTGGACTTGGACCTGTAACCTGGTTTTGACGCTAAAAATTATTTAGATTCTATCATGACGCGTAAGAAGAAACGAAGAGAAAAAGAAGGTAGCCATACACATCGAGAGGGTACACAATCGTGTTGGCTAAAATGGCCGCCGTTGTGCCAGAGGCAACGCCTTCCCAGGGCGACGCTTGATCTGGGGAAGCCATGAAGTGGATTGCTACGTTTGGTTCCCCCGCATTTTTCTGTCTGATAAATGCCTGCCATCCTATTGTCTTGGCACAAGCGAAATGGACGAAAGGAGCTGTCGGGCCGAGCGGACGGAATTTGTGAAAGACCCATATCCGAGCTCAAGGACCTGTATCTTAGACCAAATGATCTACCCCAGGGGTGCAATTCAAGAACTGCTCAACTTCCTCCAGCCGTAGAGAAGGCGTGAGTCCGAGAAGATTGGCACTGGGGCTATCAATCCCGGATCCTCCCATCATTTCGGTCCCAACGACCCATCCGGGGGAAGGTAAGTTCAGGGGCTTGGGCCGTGTGTCGGGATCGGCGCCCATGATGACATAGTCTATCATTGACCACATTATCTCCGGACTCAAAATCCAACTCATCCGTAAGGGGCTAGGGTCCAAGAGATTGGCAAGACCGTGTGACATGGAATGAAAGTCACGCAGCTGGACAGCCTTGGTGGTAGATTAATACACAGGTAAAAATAGGGATTGTTCCATCAGACAGCTCAACCTACCATATTCCCTACATGGACCTAGAGTTCGGCTAGTCTTTCTAGAGCGTCTATGATCTGTTGAGGGTAACGCAGTCTGTCTGAGTCGTGTGCCCTGCTCTGCTCGAAATAAGAGGCAAGCGAATGAATTCCCCCGGCTGCAGCTGTACAGTAGGAAGAAAAAGAGAGTTCTATAAGATAGCCATACTCGGTAGCCTCTTGCCATAGATCCATAAGCTGTTTTGCATTATCGCATACTTCTTGAAGGGCCCGAGAACAGAAACTAACCGGGGCGTTCGCCCCAAAAGGGTTCAGTCATCGTCTCGCAAGGAACATATGATTGAGAAGACAATGTCAGAGGTGGCACAGAGTGTGCGCGAAAACCAAATGGCCAATCTCTTGTCGATCGACTGTTCCATCTACCTGCATTCGTCCACGGAGGACATCCGAAAGACGCAAGTTCGCATTCTTGGACTACGAGCCTAGGAGCAGTAAGAATGAATTGATAGCCGAAATTTTAATTTCGGATGCCAGGGTGGAATCTCATCGATTTTCCTGCTTTGATGCACGTATCGCGTAGCCGAAATATCGATGCCACCAAAACACGAGGGCAAATGGGCTATGGCTCTCGGCAAGTTTGGTATTCCAGTCCAGTAGCTGTCCAATCGTATCTGTTTTGCGCCATTCTCCATTCCGAAAGGCGTGTTCTTCACATAGAACTTGTACCTCACAGTCCTCATCGAGGATGACTAAAGGTCAGCACCGGCCGCAGGAGATTAGTTTATCAACCAAGTATACCGATCAAAAGGCTCTTCGATGCTTCTCTTGCTCGGAAGAGGAGAGCCACTGATTTGGTTCTGACCTCAAGTGTAGGTCTTGGAATATCCGGGCTGCCAATCCAATGAGCCAACCCAACCAGACGCCACCGGCTAGTATAAACCACCGATCAGAACGAAAGAACATCTTACCAGTATAATCAACCACTGCAAGCAGATTGACCGTTTGTACAACATGAACATTCGGATTATCTTCCACGGTCAAGTTGTCTGCAAGAACCGATAGCCAAGATTCTTGTGCGAAGCCTCGCGTGTTTGACCCGCATAAGATTCTGTGATAATGAAACCAGACTGCTGATGAAAGCGCGTCAAGAATCAAACGTTGAGGTAAAGAGTTAGGTACTTTCAAGCTTCTGGCGCAAGAAGATTTCTTGAAAATACGAGTATGGTTGATTGTGGCTGCGGTCGAAGTACGTGTCGATGACGGAGCGGAGAACCAAAGGAGGTAGAGATCTATTTGCAAAAGCTCAGTAATCAGCGACTAGGTATACCATTATTTTAAATGACAGAGCCTTATGCAAGCAGTTGATCAATATACGTATGTCGCTTGAAAAGTTGGTGATGGCAATCTTTGTGCGAAGCTATCTTCCTGCAATAGGTGGCTCTGTGTGCTTGGGAATCGTGACGCTGCATCCCTGTAAGTTGAATTTGAAAATCAGCTTCAATGCTTGGTGATCACAGAATGCATTCGACCTACTTGTCTTGACGTGCTGTCTGCCCACTGAGCTTTGCTAGGCGGGTATCAATCGAACTAATTCTTTGCAACAACCCCAGCCATGGTTATCCACAGGGGTCCTAAGACCTGAGAGGATTAGTAGCAGCCTGTATATCGATTTAAAACGCACATTCGGATTATTCGCCATTCTTCACCGCGAAAATTACGGAATAGGGCCCAAAGATACAGGCTAGACGATTGCGACCCACACGTTCAGCCCTACGAAAGGGAGATGGGCAAGATGGGAATGAATGAACAGTATGTAAAGTGACCTTGGCCATAATGGCCAAGGCTTCGTATATTGAGACATTATGTTGATCATACTTAATACCTGTCGATCAGAGCAGATGGAACAAAATTGAGAGTCAGGCTAGTGAGTTATGGCATCATGAGCACGATCTAGGCTCTCGCTATCTACCATAGAGGTATTTTATAGATAGCGAGACAACTAGAGTGGACTGAGTTAGAAGTACGTTGGATAACAGTTTAGCCAAGATTCTCAAATTGAAACTCAGCACGGAGTACAAAAATTCATATAGGAGCTGTCTAATATCCTTTCTCGCTTTCCTTTCCGGGCAGTTGATTTGCCCGGATCCGGTCAATTCATAAATATCCCGGTCATATAACCAAGAGTCGATCACAGAGTAGCGCTTGCTTCCCCACATGCAAACGATCTTCAAGGATCATTTATGCTCAGATTGATTGGATCATAACTCTGTGATACGCAACTACCCCGGATTCTTGGCTCTCCGCAACAAATGGACCCTCAATAAGGTATAAAGCAGCCTTGGTTGGGCATCTCGAAATTGGCATCACAGCAAACTTATACTATATTTGCGCACATTGAGTTGTTTGATACACAGATTTTGCCAGCTCTATATCATGTTTGAGGAATCGATCCAAGGCAAAGCTCTTCGCCGCCTTGCTCGGCTCAGTTGCTCTGTAGTACGTGAAAGAAGTACATCTCATCACAGGAAAGATGATTTATTTTACTAAACAAAGCTGATCAATGCAGGCATTCCTCATCGAAGGTTATCAGGCTGGAATCCTTGGCGGGGTTCAAGACACGAAACCCTATCGTGATGCACTTGGAGTGAGTCAAAACGATCAATGCTCTTGATCGATGCTGATATATCGAAGAATCCAGAAGGAACCGAGATTATCCCAATGATCGCATCTTCATACACACTCGCAGCTACTGCAATGTCTATTGTAGTGGTGGTTGTGGGAATGCCTCTTGGCCGCCGCAATTCAATCCTGATTGGCGCGGTGCTGATCTTCTTTGGTGGAATCATACAAGCAGCGTCATACTCAGTAGCACAGATTATTGTTGCTCGGGTCATCTGTGTAAGTCTTGCCACAGAATTGTTTTGTGCGTTGAAACTAATCTTGCTTATCTCTCAGGGCTTCGGTATTGCGGTAAGAGAATTATGACTCTGCAGTTCATGCCATGGCTAATAATTTTCAGCTTATAACCTGCAATGTCCCGATGTACATGGTGCGTATTATGTGAATTCATATCATACCCTAAATCTAACATCATTCTTCAGTCTGAAATGAGTATACATGCCAATGAGCGCGGTCCCGAGGTAGCGATCAACTGCTCCTCCCTACTAGCAGGTGTTGCTTTGTCTTACTGGGTGGACTTTGGATTCACTCGTATGACGAACCAATTATCATGGGTAAGACAGTCCCGGGTTTTTTCTTCAAATAAAAGAGCTAATTGGTCAATCTCAACAGCGGCTACCAATTGCCATCCAATCTATATTTGCTCTCCTTTCTGCGGTCACAATGTTTTTCTGCCCGGATACCCCAAGGTGGTATTATGCGAAAGGGCGAACAGCAGAAGGTGATATAACACTGGCAAGACTTTACAACGTCTATAGAGTCGACAGGGCTGATCAGGCTGAGAATTCTGCAATGGACGAAGTCAAAGCTGAGATTATGCAGAGTATACAGGTTGAAGCTGAGCAAGAAAACAAACTCAGCTGGATCAGCCTAGTTTGGGACAACACCCCTCTTCGAGTTGGCCGTCGTGTTCGAATCTCGTTCATCATTCTTTCCATTCAGCAGATGATGGGGATAAATATCATGGTTTACTACATGCCTCTAATTTTCTCCAAGGTCGGACTTTCAAGCTTCTTGTCCTCGCTCATTTCTGCGGCAGCATTGACGGTCCAGTTTACTGGCTCGCTGATTACCATTCCTACGATTGAGAGGATCGGCCGACGTCGAATCATGCTAATCTCGTCTTCTTTGCAAAGCTGCTGCATGCTTGTCTTTGTGGTTTTGAATGGCCTTCCGAGTAAGACAGAGGGCACGCAGTGGGCCGCAGCAGCTATGATGTTCCCATACTTGTTCATGTATGGTTGGGGCTGGGTTACCTGTCCATGGTCAGTATCTCATTGGCTGCCCAATTCGTACTGGACATGTTTAACATTTCTTCTAGGCTATATGGACCGGAGGTAATGTAATCTTTTAGTCTCAAGACTCTCAATCTAACTCACTATCTAGATTGCGCCGCTCAAGTATCGTCATGTTGGGGCTGCAGTGGGTCTATTCGGGGAGTGGTTATTCAGTTTTGTGACTGTGATCGCAGGTGGAATCGGGCTTGAGACATCAGGCTGGAAAATCTGGCTTTGGCCCCTTGTTTTCAACATTTTGGGAGTTGTATTTGTCTATTTCATGTGCCCCGATGTGAGAAACCCACCCTCTGTATCTGACCGAAAGAAAGTTGGCTAACCCCAGTTCCCAACAGCCTACAGGGAGAACCCTGGAGGAAATCGACGCTTTGTTCACCAAGGACGTCCACCTGGCTGACAGGTTACCGCACGTTTCAGACGAAAAGCTCTCTGTGCGGCAGATTGAGACCACTGCTTAAACGATCGCCTGAAGGAACGAGCGGCAATTTTGTAACTTCAGGATTGATCCACCGTATGACTCGGATTATCAGTTTTTCATCCATACTGTACCGGCAAGTGCACGGATTTCTGATTCGTGGCATGTTTGAGAATATTTGTTTTTCCCCTTCGAAATACCTCAAGATATTGATAGAAGTTTGTCTCGTTTACACTCCTAGTTTATCGCCTTGGGTTTCAGGCTCACAATCGTAACTAGTAAACTCGAAGAAGCCGCACGTAAGGCTCGGACAATATCAAAGATCCCTCGAGGAAACGTCGAGGAAGCCTCGAGGAGTAACCTATATGTTGGATTTGCATACTGGGGATACAACATCATTCACTATTTACAAAGCCGGCTTCGAAACACTGGAAAATAAAAACATGTATTTACCTATGTGAGATCTGTACTCCGTAAGTGAGCTACCTCCGGGCCGTTAAACTTCTAAGGTTGGAATGAAGCTATCCCATCATCACCATCATCCTGACAACATATTAACGTTAGTAATTCAAGATATTCTACAGTACTAGAGCTAGAAGCTTCAATTGTTCTTCAAATACACAGTGGTGCATCAAACCTATAGTACTTTGACATCAGACATTGTCAGTGGCCTTTTATATTTAGTCGAACTATCATATTATAACCGAGAATTAATCCTCGACCTTTGATGGCTTTGCTCAAGTCGCAAGACTCCCTGTTAGACATAATTAGAATCAGAAACTTTCTCTGAGTCGAAGAAAATTCGCTTACTTCTTGAGTGCAGCTTGCAACTAGCGTGCCGTCCTGTGCCCATATCTTCTGTGTTACTATACCTCGACCTTCTCCTGCCCAATCGGTCCTGATCTCGGTCAAAAGCCATTCATCAACCTTCACCCTTCTAGGGTTGTGGAAATATATGGTATGATCCAAGCTAACCATCATCCCAACCCTCTCGGACTGATCTGGCACACTGCCACCTCCCTCCAAATGCGGCCTGGGGATCATTGTGTGGATAGAAGACTTCATCGCAAGTCGATCCTCGGAGTCGTAAAACTCGGTGATGGGGGGTTTGACGAACCGCCATAAATTATGGGCATGGGGCAACGCGGCAAGGAAGTAACTGTCTGACATGAATGCCAGGGCTGCCAGATGCGCCCGTGAGCCTCCTTGGGGTGAAATCTGCCCATGTGTCTTGATCCATTGATGCATACGTTTATCGCACGGATTAGTGGACCCAAAATTCACCATTCCGACACTTTGGTTCATGTATGGCAACCCAATTTGTGCATCGTCGTCATCCGAAGGGGGGTCGGTATCGTGAGGCACCGGGACTCCTAATGGAATAGGCTCTGCGTGAGAGAGGTTGGTGCTCGTTCTAGGTGGTGCGCGAGTAAAGCTGATTGTAGCGAGAAATATTGGGCGCTCGTTCTGTATCGCCTTGACAGAGCGCGTGCAGAAAGACCTGCCGTCTCGAATGATCTCAACGTGGTAATGGATAGGTGCGACTGCGGTGCCTGCAAAGACAAATGTGCAATGCATTGAGTGAGCATCAAATTCCCTCTCAACGGTCTCCTGTGCTGCGCTCAGACTTTGAGCAATCGTGATGCCGCCGAAAATTCCTCTTGTGCCCGAGGGATGCCAAAGAGGATCTTTGTTGGTAAATACATGGGTGCCTCCTTCTGCCGCTGGTTTGACATAAATCTGGTCCTCGATCGGTGCCCTTACTACAAGTGTAGCGGGTGTCGTGTCTTTGGTCGCCGCCATGAGTAGGGTTCGATTTGCGGGGCACACAAGCACACAAAGAAACCAAGATTGGAATGTGTAAAGTTCCAAGCGAAGAACAGATGATGTCGCTTCGATGAACAAAAACAAATATTCACATGCTCGATTTCTCGTAGACAATGTCTCCGTCCGGGTGATCTTCAAGGTGATGCCAACCGGCGCTTAGAATAAGGGCCGGTTTTTCGAACTAGCAGAGTCATCGGAATTGGGTGTCGGAACCTCAAATCAAAGCAGAATACATGGACATGTAAGGATATGAGAAAACAATAAGTATGCACATAGAACATGGAAAATTCAAATCGAGCATCTTTCTCAACTAGAACTTCATCATGGTTGTTATAACTTCAGATACTACTGTCCACTTGCGGACTGATCGGTCGATCACACAGTTGATGCTGGAAAACCCATCAAACACAGATCCCACAAAAGTGATCTCCGAAGATACCTTGACTGGCAAGACTCTGACATATGGCGGACTGCGCAGTGATGCGTTCAAAGCAGCCTCTTCTTTGAGGCATCAATATGGCATTTCTTCTGGAGATGTTATTACGATTATATCCAGAAGCACAGTTCGATACCCACTTTTCATCTTCACAATCACGTTGGCTTACTTCTCCACAGGTGGACTATATTCTGGCGACACATGCCATCTGGGCAGCAGGTGCTGTTGTGAGGTAAGTTGTAACAGTCAGTCAATATGAAGAGAAGCCAACAATTCCCAAACAGCACGATCAACCATTCGTCTGCTACCAAAGAGCTCGTTCATGGATTGAGACTCGCCAAACCTAAAATCATCATTGCGGATGTTTTGGTGCTGAAAAAACTAGACGAGGCTCTCCGTGATCTGGAAATGAGCAGCTCCATTACCATCCTGACTTTGGTGCAAAGAGAAGCTCAATACCCGCTCGTAAGTTTTCCTTTAAAGGTTGATATGGGCTTTTATTCTAACTGCAAAGCATTAGTTTCCGGACGACCTCCTCGTGAACGCCAGTCGTATTGAACCAGAAGCATACGTCCTCGACGGTAAGGATGCTCGTAACAGCTGCGCTGCCCTCGTGCTTTCCAGTGGAACAACTGGTCTTCAAAAAGGGGTTATGCTTTCGCATCATAACCTGGTGGCGATTGCTGAACAGCTACGAGCCCACAACCCGGATAATTGGAGAGGCAGTATGCGAGAAGTGTTCTTCCCAGTAAGCTATAAATATCCGGTTTTGTCTAACGGCTGGTTCATGGCTAACTTTGTTGTTTATTATAGCCATGTGTGTTTATTGTTCCCTTATTAATTCGGTTCACATCTAACTTCTACAGTATCTCACATTTACGGGCTTTATGTCTGCGCACTCCTTGGCCCATGGTTAGGCTACTACATCTGTTTGTTATCAGCTTTCGATCTTGAGACATTTTGTCGGGTATGTCTAGCTTCTAGTGACACTCCCAGTGTGTGAAAGTCCTGACCTGGAATAGCTTCTTCAAGAGAAACGAGCTACAATGGCTAGACTGGTGCCACCCGTAGCACTGGCCCTCGCCGAATCGCCAATTACCGAGAAGTATCGATACAATGACCTAGAATATTTCTCATGTTCCGCTGCGCCACTCAAGGTAAGGTTGAGCAACTGACTCTCACATTACTCTATAGAATCACTAACAAGCCTAGCCTTTGGTCGCAACAAAACTTAGAGCTAAGTTCCCCAGAGTTAGTCTCTGCCAAAGTGAGTCAATTCTCCAATAAAGCAATGAAATCTGGGCATTGTATCGGATTTTGACAATTTTTAGCCTATGGTTGTACGGAACTATCATCTTGTGTCTCTCAAAGTGGCGTTAGAGACAAAAATGCACCGCTAGTGGCAACAGGAACTCTTCTTGCGAATATCAAAATCCGGTTCGTCGATGAGAATGGCCAGGACGTTGTGGCTCCTACTCCGGGAGAAATATGCATTTCATCGCCAACAATTATGATGTAGGTCAACTCATGCTGGCGGCAGTAGAACAAGGACACTAAACAGCTAACCATCTTGAAGGGGCTACAAAGATGATCCAAAAGCCACCGAAGAAGCTATGTTAAAGCCAGGGTGGTACCGAACTGGCGACATAGGCTATCTTGATTCGGAAGGGTTTTTGATTATTGTCGATCGGATCAAAGATGTGATCAAGTACAAAGGGTAAGACCGCACTTGAGTTTTCAGGTTTTGCATTGAGACTGATGTTCCCCCTATCTGTAGTTTCCAAGTCAGTCCAACAGAGCTAGAAGAGCTTGTTGGTCAACATCCGAATGTTGCGGATGCCGCTGTGACTTCTGTTTGGGATGATGCCGAAGCCACGGAGATCCCTCAAGCTTTCGTGGTTCCCAAAGTGAAGGTATTCTCCTCGGAGCGCCAGAAGCTCTCGGAGGAAATTCAGAAGATGGTGGCTTCCAAAGTAGCTGGATACAAGAAACTCCGTGGTGGTGTTCTGTTTGTTGACCAACTGCCGCGAAACCCGACGGGAAAGTTGCTACGTAGAGAGTTGCGAAATCTGGCACGACTCAAGGCAAACATCTAGGTCGTTTGTTTACAAAGAGTCTATGCGAGCAATGATGCAGTTTTTCACTTGTCAATTGAAATCTGAATTGTGAAAATTCCGGGCTCTAGACCGCTTGATAGACATCCAATTACCATGTATCGTAACTCATACTGCTCCTATATAATTGAAGCTATTGAAACTTATAGAAATCGCATTGTTCTCAATCTTTAGGCGCTGCATCCCCGCCCCCGACCATAGAAATCAGACCCCCGTGTAAAAGAGGGGATGCTTGGTTCTTTCCCCTCGCAATATAGTTGTATCCTCTCACCAGACAAACATATTTTCATGAGCCAAAAGACCTTCCAAATCCACCGAGAATGGAGAATTGCAAGACCTCCCGCAACAACACAAGCCGTAATTCAGGACCCAGTTCAGGAGCTTTTCTCTCCCTACAATAATGCGTATCATATCCTAGCAATCATTGGTAGGCCTTCTTCAGAGAGTATTATTCAACGGGTTGGACACGCCCTTGCTGTTTAACTCCGCCTTTGTCCAGTGGAGCGAGACAAACAGCTTAATAACATTGAAGGTAAATTGATCTGTGAAGGAGGTAAAGGGTCAAATCAAAAACTTTGGACGCCGAAAATTGTATCGTCATTTTCGGGTGATGAGGCGTTTGTACACTGAGTACTTACCCCCCGGAACCTGACCGATAGAAAATCTCGGTGGTTTAGAAGATTCAAGCGTATTGGCATGCTGAGTTCATTTGCTCAGCTATGCTGTTCTTTCCGATCCTCAAGAACCTCGGAACTGACGAATGTTCGGAAATAATTCTCAATTCCGGGGATTTATTTTAAAGCACCGGAAGCATCAGTTGCAATGGATACATACATATATGATGGTAAATATTTGAATTCACAATCATCGCTTCTAACTGTTATCGTTTGCTTCAAGTCTTTGTGATATCAACCGAATATTCGCAATTGTCATTCCACTCTCACAATGCGGGCACTTGACAATATCCGAGTGCTCGAGCTAGCTGGACTAGCCCCAGGTCCATTTTGCGGTCTTCTCCTGGCAGACAACGGAGCAGATGTGTTGCGAGTTGATCGAGTCCAGCCGGGTCATTCTCCCAGTCCAGATGTTCTAGTCAGAGGCAAATCATCCGTTTGTGTTGACCTGAAAAATTCCGCCGGACGAGACTTCCTCTTGCGACTCGTTCCCCACACCGACGTTCTCATTGATCCATTCCGTCCTGGTGTGTTGGAAAGATTGGGACTCGGTCCTGACACCCTTCTGAAGATCAACCCCCGGATCATTGTGGCCAGACTTACAGGCTTCCGCCGTGACGGAAAATATGCTACCATGGCCGGTCACGATCTGAACTATCTGGCAGTCTCCGGGGTCTTGTCAATGCTTGGTCCCGCCGTTCGAGTCCCGCCATTGGGAAATCCGCTTCCCCCTAGTCCACCGGGAAATATTCTGGCCGACTTCGCAGGAGGCGGTTTGACTTGTTTCGTGGGCATTATTCTCGCTTTATTCGCTCGTGTCAACACAGGAAAGGGACAGGTCGTGGAATCGAACATGGTCGATGGGGTTTCCTATCTCGCCACAGCGCCGCGAATTTTCAGCAAGATTCCGGGACAATGGGATCAGCCTCGGGGCGGGAATTTGGTTGATGGTGGCTGTCCATATTACCGGGTGTATGAATGCAAGGATAGTGGTAATTACATGGCTGTTGCGTCCCTGGAGCCCCAGTTCTTCGAAGCTCTGAGTCGAGGGATGGGTTTAGGAGAAAAGGACTGGGGAGGCGATCGTGAGGACAGATCATTGTGGCCTGCAATGCACGTCCTGTTTGAGGAGAAGTTCCGCACCAAGACACGCAAAGAATGGGAGGCCATCTTCGATGGAACTGAGGCCTGCTGCACTCCTGTTTTGATGCATGGGGAATTAGAAGCGAGTCATTATGACCAGCGCCCTGTAGTCACAATGAGTGACACACCATCTGTGATGCCAGGAAGTGATGCTTGGAATGTGCAGACTTTGCCTAGTGGACAAGGAGGCGAGGCAGTGCTTCGGAATTGGGCTGGGTGGAAGAAAGGGAAAGATTTTGAGGTGGTTGATGGAGGCATGTGTAGTAAGGAGTCTGCAAAGATGTAATACATATTTTTCCATTCAGAATTGAACTTCATGCGAAGAATTCTTGTTGTTTTACGCAAATTCGGCTGTTCGTAACTAAAACATCAATCTATCAAAGTTGACTCTTCTTCAGCTGTTTACTTGCGTGAACATGGCGCCAATGCTTACTTTGCACAACCTTTAAATATATTGTAAATAGAACATACAACCGATTGTTGATTTGGTATACGATTGACAACAGGATATATTTCAAAGTCTTTGTTTATATTTATTCGACAACAAACGTTTTTGAACCTGAGCAACAGCTCTCTTCTGTTCGGCTTCATTTTGCCAGAATGCAGGAACTGATTTTGTAATCTCGAGTAGAAGAAGAAGCGCGTTGATTCCTCTCGAGGCATGCTCAGATGGAACTGTCTTCTCGGGCCGGTTGAGTGACGCGTTGAATACCTCAAGGGACACCGGACCTTGATATCCGGTAGCAAGCACAGCAGCCGAAACAAGTTCAACCGGCATATATGCGCCTCGGGACTGCTCAAGAGGATACAGCCGATGACTTCGCGACCATGGGAGTAGTGCAGGTGTTTCTGGGTCAGTCGGAGGCGTAAATGTAGCTGGGTTCATCAATTCTGCATCGCCACACTGAAAGAAAAAGATCCGATCACCTGGTACTGTACGGGCCAACGCAGCAAGTGATCCTGTAAGCACATCCAGAGATTCTTCCAAAGTTGGATAGATGCGTCCATGGCCAGCAGTATTATATGGATCTGCAAACTCAACGGCCAGTACATTGAATGCATCCAAAATCAACCCAACATTGGGACGATTTGCAAAGCGCACCACTTCCCATGAGGCTGACCAGGTATTTCGCGTTGCCCAAGATAGGCCCTCATACCCGATTTTTAACATTCGTCCCCCATCGGCTTTTGCATATGCAGCGGCCATGTCGCCTAGCTCTGCAAGGTCTCTCGCGACTGTTTTAAGATCAGATGTAACTCCATCGTCTGTGCGAATATTTGCACACATGAAGACAAGGTCGGTGTCAAAGGCGCGCATGAATGGAAACCGTCTAGACAAGTACGTCAGTCCAATTCATGTTGGGATACATTTATTTGGGATCCCAGTCCAAGGGATTGCTTACTTGGCAACCAACTCGAGAGTAGCCCGGCGTTCTGTTGAGTCCTTGATTCCTTCAATCTTTCGAAGTGGCTGGGTGCAAGCAATTCGCATTCCATGTGATTTCACCACCTGAGCTAATTTTCGGGCGACTTGGAGGTTCTCAGCAGTCGGTTCCCAGAGTTGATCACCTGATAATCCATGCTCCTCCAGGTAGGCAGCCCAGCACTCGTCAAACAAGTCGATCCATTGATACCCCGATTTCGCAGCGGCTTTCAGGCGTGGTTCCAAACGATGCTCCCTCCAATTACCGAGGGACAAGGTCGCGATGCCAAATTGATTCAGCCCAGATGGAGGCCACGAGATTGCCATGATATTAGTTCTACCTAGGTAGTACGATATACATTTCTTCCAAGTTGATCAGCGTGTATTAAATCGACACCGGGATGATCGATTACCCGAGCTGGCGACGCCACATGACGCCACCTCCACATAATCGTGCCAGCGCACCCATACCGCCCGGTATGGGTGCGCCCCACTCCTTGATAATTTATCACTCCTTGATAATTTTGGAATCAACGCCTGCTTTTAAACCTCATTATTTCAATCCACATATGATA
>JAPDKR010000083.1:0-83853 GCA_027569675.1 Penicillium crystallinum
AAAACTTCCCTTTTAGGAATTTTCGACCAAACACTAACCGGATTGGGAATTTTGAACCAAACCTCCCGGTCCAGCGGGAAAACTTATATTGACCACCACAAATTCAATTAAATCGATAAAAATAATCGGAGTTCAGATCTAGCTTATACATAGGCATATATATATCTAGAAATTAAAATAATAGTAAATATCACTATATAAAGGTTATGGTATATGTCTGTTTTTGGCTACTAGAATATAGCTTACTAATATTTCCTTATAGTTAAAATAAATGTATATTTAGTCCTAACAGAACCAACCCCTTTAATTAACGGTCAGCCCTTTAAAATTTTAGGAAATAGATATATATCGAAGGTCTCCTTATATAGTATTTATAGGTAGTGTCGTAGTTTTCTTAGTCCGACGTTTTATTATAAAGATAGCCGTAGATTAATAATTTTATTATAAGTTATATATAGAAATATATATTTAACTACTATTAACAATAATAAACTTTATAAGAAATAGAATTTAGAAAATCAAAATCTTTATTATTAGATAAATTCTTTTAATCTTAGGCTTAAATAAAAGCCGAGAGTCCTAGCTATATACTAATTATTTTTTAAATTTATTCTAACTACTAGAACTTAAGGAATCTAAGATAGAAGTTCTTAAAATACAGACTTTACGAGTTTTAAGGTCTTATAGATATCTTATAGATATCTATAAAATATCTATAAAATATCTATAAGATATCCTTAATATCTTAGTACACTTACTTTACCCCTAAAAACCTCTACTACTTTAGATATAAGCCTCTCTATTCTTTTAAATACCCTACTATACTATATATTATAATTATTAACTTCTTAATGTCTTAATTATAGTTCTTATTCACTAATTTAGATATAGATTTAGCTTCTAATTAGATTTACCTTAATAACTTCTCTAATTTTTTAGGTATCTAAACACTAGTCCTATTAATATTACCAACTTATTTAACTTATTTAACCCTTACACCCTTATCCCTTACTTATATCGGACCTCCCCTTTAAAAGCACTAGGTTTTATATCTATCTAATTCTATATATAATAATATAGAGGACTTACGTAATAAATTTATTAGTTAGTAGCTTATAACTAAGTATAGATCTTAGTCTAATATTAAGAATATAATTTAATAGGAATTAAAAAGTAAATTAGATATCTAGGATAACTTCTACTAAGTTATAAATAATAAAAATAGAAAGCCGAAGGTTATATATAAAGTATATCTCTATATAATTAGCTATCTAAGATTCTAATATACTAGTTCTTTACCTATAATAGTACACCTTAAAACTAGAGTATATTTAAAAAAAAGTAGCCTAAGAATTAACTAGCTTCTTAAAAGAATAGTATATTAACTAAGATACTTAACTAATATTACTATAGTAGTTAAGTTCTTTATAATTTAGTAGCTAATATTAAGTACTTTAATCTAGCTAGGTACTACTAGTATATTATTTACCTAAGACTATCTCTCTAATACTATTCTAAGATTCATTTTAACTATATATCTACCCTTTTAAGTAATCAAACACCCCTAATTCTACTATATATTAGAGGTTACTTAATAATCATCCACTAAACTTATAATTCTATTAGTATAAACTATTTAATATTATCTTAATATAATAATCTAAAATAACTAAAAAGGGATTCTATAAAGACTTCTAAAGGGGTATTAGCTATTAATAGCCTTAGATTACTAGACTTCTCCTTTCTAGTAGGCCTTTATAGCTATTACTAGTTACTTTATTAATTATAACTAAGATTACTATAAGGTTCTTTTAGGCTTTAAGCCTCTCTATAGCTCCTATACTAATAAAAATCTTAGTAAAACTATAACCTAGATTCTAATAGAGCATAATATCTTAGATTATATCCTATTAGTGACTATAAATAATATAACTAATAATAATACTTTAATATAAAGTATCTAAGACTACCTTTAGTCTTAGTATTTATTAGATATCTTAATCTTCTATATCCTATATATTATATATATAATCTAGCTAAGTCTAAATAAGCTTCTTAGGAAGCTTAAGATAGTACTAAATAATAAAGAGATTAAGTTAGAGTGATCTAAAGAAAAAACCTACTCCTTCTAGAATAAGTATAATACCTCTAATAGTATCTAGATTATAGATATATTAAAAAAGATATATCTTCTACCCCTATATCCTTATAATAGCTAAACTAATAAAAGTATAGAAGATCTAAGGACTAATAGTCTTTATTAATATAAGCCTATAATATTAAGAGGCATTTATAGCCCTTTAGCTAGAGCCTATATTAATTCTAATCTAAGATATTTAGATATAATAAAATTTAATATTTTTAATACTTAACTAAACTAAGAAGCTCTAACTATTCTATAATTAATATTATACTAATTATTAATATCTTTATTTTAAGCTTAATCTAGAAGAGTAGTGTTAAGTTAAATATCTTCTTCTTCTAATAAAACCCTTCTTTAATTTTATAATAATACTATTAAAGATAAAGGATATTACTATATATAATATCTATAGTATCTATAATAAGCTTTTCTCCTATCTTAATATAGCTAAGATAAAGCTTAAGAATAAAGGTATAATCTAGAAGAAATAGATATTATAGACACTCTAAATAGTAAAGAAAAAGCTCTCTAAGTACTATACTACTACTAACTATAAGTCTTATAGTAATATCTATACTCTAGTAATAATCTTCTCTCTATTAAAGAAGCTCTAATACTTTTCCTCTACTAATTAGTAAGGTAATATTAATTATATAAATTATTATTAAGAGGTCCTAAGCTAAGAGTTTAATTAATATAGGAAGATACTTACCTATAATACTAATAAACTAATAGCACTAAAGACTTTTAGAGTAGCTATTAATAAGAATAATAACTATAATCTTAATACTACTTATATATCCTAGAACTAGCTATTAGAAGAGCTTATAAAACTAGATAATAATAAAATTATATAATATCTTACTTATAGAATTAAGTAATAGAAACCTCGACTTTTCTAAAAGGAATATAAAAAGAGCTTCCCGACACTAGCTAAGATAGTAAGGGATATTCTATCTATCTTTACTAGTAGTACTAATATTAAATAACTATTTAACTATACTTATAATATCTATTATTACTATTATAGTTAATTAAAGCCGAATATAATCTATAGTCTAATACTTTATTAGTTTACTACTAACTTTAATCTTTAGTAAGAGGAGCTAGGGATTATTAAAGAGTATCTATCCTAAGGTAAAGCTACTTTACTAGATTAAACCTAGAAATTATTACTATAGCTTAAGGTCTTAGAGTCTATTAGTGATAATAAGGAGGAGGATTAAGAGACTAGACTTAAGGCTACCTAGCATACTAAGAGCGGTAATAATGACTTAGATAATAATAGTGCTAAGTGACGTAGATAGGCAAAAGGAAAACAACCTTAAAAATAACTATATAAGGCTATTAAAGAGGATAATAAGCTTCTAGAGATACTAGTCAATAGGAGTATACTAGGCCATTTAGGGCGGATTTAAAAACAGCTAAGGTTACTAGATAGCTTCCAGTTAGATCTATAAATAGCAAATAGGGCCTAGAAGATTTAAATTCATAAACCCCCTAAAAAATGCATAGACTGAATTTCTAACCGTGGTCAGAGATTCTAATTATATACTACTATAAGTAGAACAGTACTTAACCTTCTACCCATAATTTCTGACCGAGGTCAGAGATTCCAATTATATACTACTATAAGTAGAACAGTACTTGACCTTCTACCTATAATTTCTGACCGAGGTCAGAAATTATACTACGGTTTACCTAGTGATATTCAATAACCTCGAGTACCAAGTATTACACAAAAAATACATAGGAATGTATAATAATAATGCACACCCCTTAAGGTCACGAGTCTAGGCATGTTTGTATTGTTTGATATCCATTGGATATCCGCCAATGGATATGAGGTCCATATCCAAATCCGCAAGGCTGCGGATCTTGGATATCAAAAAATATCCATATCCGCAGTTTGCGGATATGGATTGTGGATATCCGCGGATATTGTGGATCGTGCCGCAGTCTAACCATCTCGAATATTTCTCTCAATTTTTGAGCCTTTTCACGGCAAGAATCAAGGTTATTCTCTAGGGCGTCGCAAACGTCGGACGGGATAGAGTCTTTTCCCGGTTCTAGGTTATTCTGGCATGTCTGAAGGATGTTGAGGATAACGGGCAGTCGGTGTCGAACGGATTCGAAAGTCTCAGGTAGCTTGATGTCATTCCGAGTACTATCGTAGAACTTGATCGAGGTATCGAGGAGAGTAATGATCGAAGAGATACCACCGATCACTTCCGGGCCTGACATCTTGAGGTGGTATACTGCGTACTATATATGTAGTTGACAGGTTTCACAAAGAATGTGAGATGCACCGCACAGCACGGGAAGATTTAATAGAGAGAAAAGAAAAGAGGGATTCAAGCCCCAGCATATCAAAGGCCCACTACCTACCTTACCTAATGAATTATTTGAGCGCGAATAGGAGCTACACGTGTCGTCAGTATATTTGTTGGATGTGATAGCGCGTATGTAGCTTGCATTAGTTCTTCGTATACGAACCCTGTTAACACCAATTACCTTCAAAGCGGTGATAGACAGCAGAATTATAGGAAGATCGATAAGGCAAGAATTAGGCTAGGGGTAGTATGTAAATCTGATACCGGTAATGTACAGCGTCTTTGCCAATGGTGCCCTAGAAGGAATTAAGTGAGAGAAAGGGCTTATATAATGTACCTAAGGGGATTTGTATGTTTAAGCTCTAGTGGATGAAACGCTCTTACCATAGTGATGAACCTTGAGGTAAATTATGAACTGCCGAGCAATGAAGACGGGATCAGAATCGCTTGGCTTGGCACGTGTACGAAGTATTCAATGAATCGAAGGAACACCCATTTTGGCCGCTTTATCAATTGCCTTCCGTAGTTGAAGGTGCCTTGAATAGGTCAACAATAGAACGCATTGGTTGCTCCGAGTTACAATTTCTGGGGAGACCCAACAAGCACCGGTTTTGGCTACATTCGTTCATACATAATAAGTAGTGTTATCAATCGGGACTACCAGGAGAGTAAGATGAAGACATGCACACGCGCCATGCATAACAAGGAAGTAGCGTTTGCCTATGTTGAAGCCAGTAACCAACTTATACAGCCGTGTTCCCGCCAACAACCACCCCGAAAACCCATCCACTGGCTGGATTGCAACTTGACCTCACAATCTTAACCTCGACGAAATATCTGCATAATCAGTGAGGGCCTGAAATAGCTCCAGTAGGATTCCAATTCTCCATGGCTACATTCACTCCGCTCGGCTTCGTCAATCTCTGCCCGAATCTGACTATCCATGTCCAGCGTTCTCTGGCTGTCGACCGTGACCATGATGGTCTTAGCAATACTGGGCACTCCATCTTGATCCATGACAAACAGCATCCAGTAGCCAGGTATAAGTACACCTGGGTCATTCGGTAGCTTGATACCATAAGAGTCTTTGCGACGACTCAAGGGGATGAGGCGCAAGGGTACACGGCGCTGGTCGGTGTTGACCGTGTGAGTGGCACTGCAAAGGCGGATAAGCGAGGCATCCTTAACTGCGCCTTTCATTTGGATGATGAATACCCCACCAACCGCAATCGTGGCAGGAACGTTAGATACAATCTCCGGTCGGGGGCGGAGCTCGCCGCTCGCGGTCAGCAGGTAAGGGGGTGTGAAGATTTGAGCATCATAGTGATTTGCAGAGCAGTTTCCGCATAGACCTCCACCGCCGTTCAAGACTCGGCCATCGGGTAGCAAAATGGAGACAGTGTGGTAGACCCGAACCATGTTGTTCTTCTGCAGTTGGGTAAAGGAATTGGTTTCCGGGTCATAAATCTCAGGGACAAACTGTACGTTTTCTTCGTTGAAAGCAACACCGAATGTTTGACCACCAGCAATGAAGACTTTCCCATCAGGCAACACCACCGAGGTGTGGAACACCCGCTCGTAGTGCATCAAGCCCTCTTGTCCAGCGGGCTCGACACTCGGCTCCTGGCCCGGCTCACCCAAGGTTATGACGTGGGCATTCTTGGTCGCCCAAGACTGGTCATAATCCGGTGAACCTCCCAGGGTGAGAATTTTCCCTTTGACAGCGTCGAACATCACTGCATTGCCAGACATGGAATCGTCATCATCCAGGCGATCTCCAGCAGCCTTGAAACTACCTTCATCGTCCGTGTAGTACCAATTCATCGCTCTGCTGGGGCCTGCCTGAAAAATAGTGCGGTCTTTCCACCCGAACAGCCAGCCATGATTGTCTGCTCGCCAGGCGCCCTCCATGTCATTGGTCAACATTGGTTCGACAACTGCTCCTGGCAGCATCGTCCAAGCTTTGGTAACGGGATCCCAGACCTCACCGTCCTTCGCGACATTGGATCCCCCTGACCATGATCCGCCAATCACAAATACCCGCCCATCCGACATGGTCGTCGACGCTTGATAGCCCCTTCGAAGCTTCATCGGAGGACCTTTGATCCACGCATCGGCAGAGGAGTCGTAAAGGCTGGTTTCGGAGGCATCATTTCCCCCAGTGACGACCATCAATCCGGTCCCGTCGATCGCGATTCCTGGACAGAACATGTCGTGCTGGGTATTGGTGACTATCCGTTTGGAAACCTTTCCGTCCAATGGGTTCCAGCGAGTCATGACAGTCTTGCCTCCAGGCGTGGAGTGAAATTCATCCGACCTCCATGATGACCATAGGACAATGTTGCCCGACGCTTCTTGCGCGCCAGACACTGGAACAATGGGGAAGTCCAACGTTGGCCCCCATGCACCCAGTCTCGGATCCTGCGGGATGGTATATAGCGTAGCGTAGATATTGAGTTCCGAGATCCCGACTGAGGACGGTGCGGAGTCCTGGGCATTGGCCACGACTCTCACGTACCGAGCAGATACTGGCTCAAAGGCAGACATTCGCTGCCGGTTGGTGTCCGGCCACATCCCGTAGGCAACGGGGCCTGACCAGTGCTTTCCATCGTTGCTGACGTAAATCTCATGCTGGGTAATCAGAGCATCGTCGGTCGCGTCAAGCGGGGGTAGGATGACTGCTGCCGTCACGGTGTACACATTTTTCAAGTCCACCGTCACATTGTGCGTGCCAGCAATGAAGGCACTGTACCACGCGGTGGTATTCTGGCCATCGACGATGTTTTTGCATTCATCCTTGTCGTTGAAGCTGGTACATTCGACGGTCCAGTCGCCACGCGGAACGCGGAACCCTTGATAGGGCGGCGACTCATCTTCAAAGGAGGGTTTCCAGGCAGGCACGTCATATTGACCATACCCCGACACGCGACTGGCGTTCATTGCCTCCTTCATGAATGAAGTGACCGCCTGGGTTCCCCCAACGGCGGTGCCGAGGAGGACTGCCCAATGAATTTTCATGTTTCCCGTGGACTCAAACAACTGATCAAATTGACAATGTCTGACAACTTGGCTTTCCTGCAGAAGAGAGGCCACCGGTACAAGCTCATATATGAAGAAGAGTGGAGTTCTTCACTTGCCCTGCTTTAGTGACGAGATCAATCTGTACGAAGTATTGGGGGGGGGTAGATCCTTCTTGTGGGCTAGCATGATTGGATCCGATCCGATGCGTCGCATTCCTTGATCTTCCCCCCGAGCTTGACACCGATTGGAGGAACGAACCGTAAGTGCAGGAACCATTTTGGACTCATCAGCCGTCCTGACGAGATCAACGATCACCATGTCAGGATCTTCGCTGAGCAGACTCAATCTTCAGCTCCTGCCAATGTCAATGTGGGAACTGCATGCGAGTACGGAGTACATGCGCACTGTATGGAGTACCTCGATGGACCTGAGTCTCTCGAGCCACCGAATTAGGTTCCTACGGCATGTGGGGTTCCCGGGGAACTATTGAACTCTCTGTTCCATGGTTCTCAGCTAGTGGAGTCCGGGACGGGCCCCCCCTTCTTTGTGACTCCACTGAGATCCAACTCTCAGGTCGCCACATCCATGGATCTTCAAGGTTCTCTGACGATACATACGCAATACATGGATGCTCCGATATCCTCATAGTCCAACTGTTTCTCACGATGGTGGCTAGGTACCAAGGGATGATGATGTGTCTTGCAAATGCCCCCCCACCACATCACCTAGTGCGTATGCTAGGTACCTCCATGTAGGTTGTGCGAATGTCGATCCTCTTCGATTTCCCGTGCGACCTACACCGTGGACATGCTTTGAGCTATTCACCTTTGCTGCAATGTCACGCTATACGCCAATCATGCGACCCCAATACAATATTACACATAGCCATGGAGGGCTATCCTTCCTCTTTTCGGGTCGTTCTGTAGAGGTCTAGAGACCCTCCATGACATCAAATTAGATCAGTTCATCATGTCCCTTTGCAAATAGCCTTTATGTGAGTGGCGGTCTAGCTTCCCAGCTGAATAGCCATACACTTAGCAGTCCTATCACATCGTTGCTATGTCATTCCAGACATCCAATACATACCATAAATACCATCGTTGGTACCAAGTTTGCAACCCGCCGACACCCAGCCCTCCAACCTGAGCTCGAGATCAAGTCCACCAAGTCTGGAAAGACTGAGTCCCGATAGCTCACAATGGCCACATCCGCTGCGATTCGAAAGGCGAATATTCAGGGAGACATATGGTACGCAATAATCTTTCTAGAGACCGGATGACCAGAGTCGAATCTGGAAACGCAAATTGGCTGACTGATTCCCCCATCAGGCCTGGTCTACCTAAGAGGTTTCAGTCTTTCCTCTTCTTTCGCATCAGAAAGCCCGATGAATTCAAACAGCGTCTCCGGGGCTTTGTGCCTCAGATTACCACTGCAAAGATTGCCTGTGAGATGAAGGAGACTATTCGAAAAGAGAAGGAACTGGCTCAAGCCCAGATGAGACCGGCAAAATTGCAACCTTTGCCGGGAGTCAATATCTCATTCGCCTCCACCGGCCTAGCAGCTGTAAGTCGACCGACGAGACCCCGATTGTCTGTACAGATAGGTTAAGGCAGATTTTTTTAGCTGGGCAAATTCACTTTTGATGAAGCCACTGTGAAGAGGGACAGAAATCTTTCTACCATTTTCAGAAACAACCAACTTCGTGGTGGCTTGTTCGGGAAGGGCATGTACAGCGATCTGGTCGGCGAGGGCTGGGATAATCCCGATGAGCTGCACGAGGCATACAAACCCTTCGGTGACAAGAAAGAACGTCAAATTGACGGCGTGATTATGGTCACATCGAGTCTAAAGCCTGATCTGATCGAGAAAGTCAAGCGTGTTAAGGAACATTTCCTCGGTGAGCCTCGAAGTGATCCCAATAACTACACAATCAGCAATGACCCTGCCATCGACTTTTTCTTTACCAAGGAAGGGCAGACTCGCCCCGATAAAGGAAAGGAACAGTATGTACCCTCGTGGAATGGTGTTCTATTCAGAGCTAATTGGCACGCTACAATACAGTTTTGGGTTCGAGGACGGACTCAGTCAACCACAAATCACAGGCCTGGATAAGGCCCCAACAGGCAAGGAGCCAAAGGCAGTCAAGCCAGGGTAAGTGGCAGTCAGTTCAGTATGTCGTTGAGCTGATACGGAGACTAACCAATGCACTTGATAAATTACAGCATGATCTTTTGCGGCCATGAAGGAGATATGATGAAGCAACCCAAATGGGCCGTTGATGGCAGCTTCCTTGTCTTCCGCGAACTCCAGCAACTCGTTCCTGAGTTTGACAGGTGGGTGCCCTGTTTATTCAGGACAGTCCGCCGACGCTAAACGACTCCCGTTCCAGGTTCATGGAAGAAAATGCGCATAAAGCCCCCTTCACCAAAGATCATCCCAGACCCAAGGAAAAGCTAGCAGCATATCTCATGGGCAGGTGGAAGAATGGTATTTTCCCACACCCCACCGTCAAGTGATGAATCTTTGACAAAAAGCTCACCGATTAAAAGGCACGCCCGTCGATGAATCTCCTCACGATGACGGTGATGAAACACTACATAAGTCAAACAACTTTGACTATCAACCCATTCATAAACACGACAAATGCCCCTTCGCGGCGCATACTCGCAAAATGAGGCCTCGTGGCGATCTCGAAGACGACCATGCTGTCATTATTCGTCGCGGTATCTCCTACGGTGGCGAGGTCACTCCAGAAGAACAGGCCTGTCAGAAGTCTGACCCCAATCATGAACGTGGGCTTTTGTTCATCTGTTATCAAAGTGACATTCGCAATGGGTTCAACTTCCTTACCACTCGTGAGTGTTCTTTTTGGCCCCTCAAAGATTTTGTGGGCTTCTTTCTAACCCTCTTCCTAGGCTGGGCCAGCAATCACCATTTCCCCGATCGCAAGGACAAATTCATAGGTGGTGAGGGGCCCGGCATTGATGCGATCGTGGGGCAGAGACTGTCCCATCATCCCCCTCGCTCGATCGGGCTTCCTGATGGCAAGGAACCCACGGAGGCCCGTATCGAACTGGACAGCTGGGTCATACACAAAGGCGGAGAGTACTTTTTCACCCCGTCTATTGAGGCAATACAAAGCTACTTGACGGGCCCGTCTGATTATCCTGTGGCACGAGACTCCAAGCTTTGAATGTATAATCTTCATAACCCTGGTCGAGACAATTAGTCTTCTTGACAATTCAAATTTTGTTCCGTGCTCCAAAACTTTCACCATAGTTTGTTTCGGCGCCATTGGCCTAGACAGCTAATATGTATAGGGCCTCTCATGCGGGTTCATAGCTTTTCCGAATTCTCGTTTCTACCGTCATGGGTTCAAAGCGTTTTGCAAGCTTTATAGCGGGCAACTCATTCTCTGATGGGATGAGTTAAATGCAGGAAGATACTCCTATTCTCGAACATTTATGTGTATCATCTTTCTACCTAAGGCTGTTTTTTGGATCTTTGCAGTTTCCTCGTCGATCCTATAAAAATTTGTATTTATTTCTCCAGTCCATCAACACCTAAGCTATAGTCCTCGTATATATCTTACGCCAAGATGGCATTATAGATACTCAGACCGCTAGTAGGGCTCTTTGTATATGGACGAAGTCTCCTCGACTTTCAACCATGAGGGATTGACGAGGTTGACAAAATCTCTCGTTTTCACCTTTTAGCCCTTCTATCTGTAAAAATATATCTTCGGTTTCCACCTAGCCACGAGTCCCCTAGGCGACGAGTATCAACTGGAAAGAGGTAGAAAAAAGCAGAACCCTTGCAAGACCATTTTTTTACCAATCTGCCATGTAAAGTTGTCGATATCCTTCTTCAAGAACCATTTGCACCAAACACTGGCGATCTCCGATAGTTAGATATCCCTCAGGTTTCCAGGCTTCCAGGCAGCAAGGCAGAAAGGCAGAAAGGAGACCAAGGGGCGAGAACCTCGGGAGCACATCGCATATGTCACTTACCTTTAGACAACTCCGTCATGCTTGCAGCTCTTTCCTTTAATATTCACACGGACCCCTCTTCTCATTATCTGGCTGAAATCCCGAGGTAGAGAAAGCGTTTTCTCTATGCGCGTTGCTATTGCCGGGGGGACCAGCCCAACGCTGGGGAAATCGATTGTTTCTGCTCTACTCGCCACCCAAGGTCGCCACATACCAGTGATACTGTCTCGCAATACCCAGACATGGAAGAAACCAAGTCATGCCCAACAAGACAATCTCGAAACTCGATATGTGGACTATCACTCGCATACCTCCTTAGTTGCAGCATTGACCGATATAGATGTGGTCATTAGTGTTTTGCTTATCCCAGGCCCTGATTGGGTGACGGTCCAACTCAATCTACTTCACGCTGCCGAGGAGGCTGGGTGTAGTCGCTTTGCCCCATCTGAGTTTGCACTCACTTCACAGGCTCACGCAGTCGTGGATATCCTTCAGGCGAAAAATATGGTCTGGGATGCCGTTCAACTGTCAGTGGAGCACGGCCGGATTGATGCTGCCCGTTTCCCATGCGGGATGTTCATGAATTATCTGGGAATCGGATGCCCTGACCGTTCGAGGCGTGAAATGGCCTTGGCTGGATTTCAAGAGGGCGCCTTTTTGATCCATTTAGAAAATCAACAGGCGCCTTGGATTGAAGTACCGGTCCGATCAGACGGGGGCTTCCCGCGGTTAACAATGACAGACATTCACGACATCGGTCCGTTTGTTATTGCTGCCCTGGACTTGGAGGAACCATGGGCAGGTCGGGAGTTGGGAATGGCGGGCGAAACTTTGAGTTTCGAAGATTTGATACGTATCTGTCAGAAATATGTTGAGCAGCCAATCGATATTCGATGTTTGACGGAGAATGATTTGACAGCACGGCTGTCCACCATTCCCCAAAGCGAAGTCATTAATCATATGGAGTGTCAGCTGGCCATCGTTTGCAGCCGCGGTGGCTCTGTGATATCGCCCACTCTCAACGATCTCTGTTCTTTTCAACCTACGACCGTGGATCAATACATGCAGCGTTACTGGACATGAGACAATGCTGGTCTTGTTAGAGCAAAACATGGCAGAGTTTCATATGTGTCAAATGTTGCTTCATAGTTTGAGCATAGAACTATCAGTGGACACCCTCTTTGCGTGGTAAATTCATGGCGGTGGTGATAAACTCGAACACAGCAGCGTTGACCTCTTTTGGGTGGGAGGCACTCAAAAAATGGGCCCCCTCCTCAATCACCTTCAATTGAGCGCTTGGTGATCCAATGAACAATCGGATCTCCTCCTCAGCATTGGCTACAGAAAACACGGCATCCTTCGTTCCCTATTACAGTTAGACCTTGCAAGAAGCTTGGGCAAATTGATTGAGAAAAGTGCTCACATGGATCCATGTGACCGGGCAGAGGACATCTGGGAGTCTCAGTCGCAGTCCATCGCGTTCCGCCAAAGCGATTGCTGCCATACGTAGCCGCTGTCGACCCTCCTCCTCACGATAATTCGATTTGATCGTCTTCTTCCAGAAGTCTTTTACATCTGGTGGACATTCATTGAACCCGATACCAATTACGGCATCACAATAGTCATCATCCGGTTCGAAGTTTGGGGTTGGTACACTGCTAGCCCACTGGGTCAAAAACGATTGAATGATTCTCTGGCCATCCCAACACTGCAGTTGACGACTCCGCTCTGACTCCGAGTCCATTGATGTTCCCATTGGAATGATTCCAGCGATCTGAGAAGGAAAAGTCAGCACAAAGGTAAAGGCCCATTCAAGGCAGGGATGAAAACCACGACACACCTTCTCCGGTCGCATCAATGCCATCTGTACGGTGACCCATCCGCCTTGACTTGTGCCTAACACAAATGCACGGTCAATACCAAGAGCCTCCAGCACCTGCAAATTCATTTCTGCTGTGTCCCAATAGGTCCAATGTTTGCGGCAAGTACGTGTTTGACCGTGGCCTAGCAATTCCACTGCCAACAGATTCATCGCAGAATTGAGATGCGGGTCTTCAAATTGTGCGCGATAAAGCTCGGAGGACATGGTAAAAGCGTTGATCATCAACAGTGTTGGCTTAGTATGGTCATAGGGCTTTGGCATCTGATACGCTGCACAGATGCCTCCCAAGTGAGGGACACGGATGGTTTTGATAGAAGCCATTGTGATTTCGCACAACATCGCAAGACTAAATCAATGAAGAGGATACAACGGGCTATTTGACTTCATCTCGTGTTGTTCTGCAAAATAGGGGCGGGTCCACAGTGGGGAGACAGCGCACACAGCGCACAAAGTGATTTTCAACTTCGAACCAAACCAACAGATCGTGACATTACTAAGGGGACATCTGATATCTGACTGGTCAAGGTGAATCTAATGAAGTTTATCCCAATCATTGGCACATTAGTTTCTGCGCCAATGTCATCTGGTGCAGATTCCTCTCACAGACCCTCGCCCAGCTCCACCACCGGACCATCAAATCTCTTCTTTCCCCCAAGGAGGTAATAATAAATTCCTCCGATGAGCATCCAGCCCATTGTCACCACAATACAGTAATTCATGTTATCTGGAGTGACGGGTTTCACCGTGGGAAAGGTACTAAAAACCATAGCGATGATCAGCCAAAGGATGGCAACGATGTTCACGATGGGCCCCCACTGCGAGCCCAAGTTAAACGATCTCGAGCCAACCCCCCGGGTAATCGGTGCCGATGAGCGTCGGCCATACATCAACATGAACACAATCGGGGAAAGGTATGAGGCATACATTCCCAGAATAGCCATGGATAAGACCGCGTTAAAGGCCGTTGAACTGCCGAGATAAATCAAACCCAACAGCATTTGCAGGAAGCCAACCACAAGGACCATGTGCACTGGAACTTTCTTGGTGGGATTCACTTCCGAGAAGAACTGCGATGCTGGCAAGCCGCGGTCGCGTGCGAATGCCCAAGCCGTGCGGCTGGTAGATGTCACACATGCGGCATTAGCAGCCATAGCGATCAACGTGATGCACAAGGTCAGCACCGATGACCCCGCTGATGAACCGGTAACGTTCAAGAAGAGCTGCATGAAGGGAAACCCAGTCTTCGATTGGAGCAGCGAGTCAAGATCTCCTAGCGAAAAAAGCAGAATAATCGCATACACCAGGCCAATGATTCCATTGATGGCAACACTGCCTATCATGGCCAATGGTACATTGTGGGATGGCTTCGGCATTTCTTCACTCAGGTGACAGGCTGCATCATACCTGAGGAAATGTCAGCTTGTATATTATTGGAAGTTGCGGTGTTTCCCATACCCAAGAAAAGGATAAACGGTGCTCAACAGCCCGACGAGCCAGGAAACTCCGTCATTCTCCCATCCACTGGTGTTGGAGAATTCCCTGAAAACATATCCCGCGGAGTGCTTCTCGGACATCGCCCCTAAGACGGTGACTATGACCAAAAATCCGACGACGTGTAACACACCTATGTACAGTTCAGAAATGCGAATGACTCCAGATGTGGTGATGTCGCCTTACCGGCTGTGGTGTTAGTGTGAGGCAGGATCTTCGAGCCCCAAATATTGAGCGCAGTCGAGTAAGCTAATACAAACCAGTAAAAAAGCATTCCTTGCCATCGAGTCGGGACATATGAGGTAGGGTGGTTCAAGGTGATGAGGGCTTGAAGTTGTAAGCCCGCCGCGAAGGCCGCAGAGGCGGAGAACACCAACTGTCCACCGATTGAAATCCACCCCGTGAACCACGACGCTGTGGCTTGGTATGAGGCCGGCGTGAGACAGTGGACCCAGTGGTATTGTCCTAAAAGGCCAACCAAAATGTCAGAATGTCAATGCCATGCATCATGCCAGATATGTCAAGCAGGTGCACTCATACCGCCAGCAGTTGGATAGATCGATGCGATCTCGCCTAGGGAAAGGACGATAAAGACGGTGCCAATCAGGGCGATGATACTAGTGGGCGTACATTATCAGTTCTTTGCGTTGGGGTTTAGGATAGGGGATCTGGGTCGTTGTGGCCAACTAACTAGTTATAGAACAAGCACGGCGCGCCGCCGCTGGTGAGAGCTGTACTAACCACCGAGGACAACGCTTCCCAAGTCGCCATCAAGGATATCTGAAGACACACTATCGACCATAGTGAAAACTCACGCCGGAGTTCTTGGATATGGCCGAGGGCTGCGAGTTGTTCTTCGTCGCTGATCGGTTTCTCTGGATTGGACACTTTGACTTCAGTATCTCGCACGGGCTCCATGATTCGAGCTATGTAGACTTGAAAAGATTGGAAGAGGTAGATAATGGTCAAGCCTTCTGTATAGATAGTATAGATGGTATAACTTCAAGGGGTATCTATCTCAGTCAGAACTGGGCGTCCCTTCGAGGTCTATATATCCAGTTACCCCAGATTCAATACGAATACACCAACTCGCTCTCCGACAGTCTCACTCAGCATATAGCACCCCTATTTGTCCAGAAACCCCAACGTATTCCTTATCAACTCCCTTCGCCACAGTAATTTTCCCCGCATTTTATGTTGGCGGAACCATTTCCGACTTCTTCAGGGGCATTCCGAGCTTTCCGAGCTTGTTTTATAAGTTGACAGGAACTCTCCCGAAACCAATCGTCACTACATCAATCATGTCTCATCCGCTCTCTATTCTCTCCATCGAGGAGACCAACTTGGCACGCGACGTGATTAAAGCTGCCCATCCTAATGTCGTGATTGATTTTCGCGAAATCTTTCTGCAGGAACCACCCAAAGCTCAGCTCCTGGAATTCCTAGCAATTGAACATGCTGGTCGTTTGAGTCCAACCACCCCCCGGCCGCCACGTCTAGCTTTATGCCAATATGATGTAATTGGCTCTGATCGGATTCCACAATTCCACGAATCTGTGGTCGATGTAATTTCACAGTCAAGAGTGAAACATACCATTGTGGGCAAGCAACATCATGCTAGTCTGACCCTGTGAGATATAAATAGGCGTCCAAATCTTCCACGGGGCTTTACTGACTCGCATGTAGGAGTGAATTCGATGTTCTCGTCGATCAATGTATGAAATCGCCTTTGTTCCAAAAAGCACTATCGGAGTTCGATTTACCCGAAGGGTTCGAGGTCGTCATTGAGCCATGGCCATATGGTGGTTTGGACCATACCGATGAAAACAGACGCTTTTTCCAGGGTCTCTGTTTTGCGCAGGACAAACGATCAGGGAATGAAGACTCAAACTTTTATTCATTTCCCTTGCCCGTCATCCCGGTCATGGACGCCCACACCCAAGAGATTATCCGGGTAGATCGCCCGGCCACGGGAGGCAAGGGAGATGGCCTCTTTGAGCAGACCTTTAAGCGGGATATCATTGGACACTGCAAGCCTTCTGAATATGTCCCAGAACTGGTGCCCGAGGGCACTCGGAAGGATCTTAAACCATTGAATGTGGTCCAGCCCGAGGGTCCCTCCTTCAAGGTCACGAACGAGTCCCTAGTCGAATGGCAAAAATGGCGGTTCCGCGTCGCTTTCAATCCACGAGAGGGCGCAACAATTCACGATATAACCTACGATGGCCGTAGTGTGATGCACCGCCTTGCAATCAGCGAAATGGTAAGTGGCACCAGTTTCAATCTAGGACCTCTAGACTAATGTTGGGTTCTTTAGACTGTTCCTTACGCAGACCCCCGTCCCCCTTTTCATCGAAAGCAGGCTTTTGATTTCGGCGATGGAGGTGGCGGAAACATGGCCAATAACCTCTCACTCGGCTGTGACTGTCTTGGTGTGATTAAGTATTTTGATGCTATTATCACCCAGGCCGATGGCACTGCTCAAACCCTACCCAACGCAATTTGCCTGCACGAACAAGACAATGGGATCGGGTGGAAGCATTCCAACTGGCGCACAGGGCGCGCTGTTGTTACCCGCCACCGAGAGCTCGTTGTTCAGTTTATCATCACACTCGCGAACTACGAATACGTTTTCGCGTATAAATTTGACCAGTCAGCCGGGATTACCGTCGAAGCGCGCGCAACGGGTATCTTGAATGTGGTCAACATCGATGCTGGGAAGGTCAGCGAGTACGGAAATGTCGTTAGCGGTGGTGTTCTTGCTCAAAACCACCAACATATCTTCAACGTACGAATTGATCCAGCTATCGACGGGCAGAACAACTCGGTAGTCGTGGAGGAGTCTCATCCGGTCCCTATGAATGCAGTCACCAACCCCAACGGGAATTTCTATGAGGTCACCAAACAGACCGTCGAGCGTGCATCTTGGATTGATGCCGCACCGCAACTCAACCGGACCATCAAGATGATCAATCCTCATAAAACTAATCCTATCAGTCAGAATCCCGTGGGATACAAATTTATCCCACTAGCGACTCAGACTCTGCTAGCGGATCCGGAATCGGTCCAAGCACGCCGAGCTCAATTTGCGCAACACCATGTTTGGGTTACAAAATATCGCGATGGAGAGCTGTATGCTGGCGGCCGGTACACTCTACAGAGCCAGACCGAGATTGAGGGTGTCGCCGATGCCGTTCGCCGCGGTGACTCTGTCGTCGACACAGATGTGGTGGTGTGGAACTCCTTTGGTATCACCCATAATCCCCGCGTGGAAGATTGGCCGGTAATGTACGCTGCCCACTTTTCCCACTCCTTTAAACTCTTTGTACTGAACTGACCATGATATCATAGGCCGGTCGAGATTTTCCAGCTCATGATTCGACCTGCCGACTTTTTCGAGGCGAATCCCTCGCTCGACGTGCCCTCGAACAAGAATGGATCGTCGCGCCTGGCTGATTCTGAATGCTGCCGGAAGTCACACATTTAAGGGTGGATAAAGTAGAATAACGCGAAATGATGTATCGTATGGAGCTTTTTTGCATACCTAGTTTATTCCTTACGCAATTTGCCAGCGCATTCTACCTTGCTGGTTGCGAGCTTATACATCTGGTGAGGTAACATATATATTTTGTGCCTCGGCTTCCAGCGAATTGGTAACAACTACATGAATATCATGAATATTGTTCCACTCAGTTGATTCAGCCGCCATTATAAACCACCAATCGATTTCATAAATAGCTATACCCTCAAATATACATCGGTCTATAGAGATAGTACCTCACATCCTCCAGGGCGGAGATAAGCGGGACTTCGGTTCCCTCGTTCCGTATTCCGAGACTTCTTCCTTCAACA
The DNA here is from genome assembly GCA_027569675.1 of Penicillium crystallinum. Lineage (NCBI taxonomy): Eukaryota > Fungi > Ascomycota > Eurotiomycetes > Eurotiales > Aspergillaceae > Penicillium > Penicillium crystallinum. Next base: position 18,712 of record JAPDKR010000083.1, read on the forward strand.
CCTCTACGGGCGATTCAGATCAACCGCCATGGTTTCCGACTCTCCGCAGTCGCCAGATGATAGAGCTCATCGGAGGAAAAGGGCCAAATACACACAAGTCGCTTGGTCTGTTTCCGAGTTTACGTATTAGCATGATGTACTGACTGCCGCAGCAATGAATGTAAACGGCGCAAGTTGAAATGCAGTGGAGGTTCGGTCTGTGTGAGATGTTCTAATGACCATATTTCCTGTGTCTATGCACATCGCCTTACCGGCACATCGACCCAAGAGAATGATCCGAAGGATGATCGGTGAGTCTTTATGTTCCTACGCTCTACGGAGTAATGTGACCTAGCTACACCATAGTATTTACTCAGCAGGACAAATACACTAACCTCATGCTTTTCAAAAGGGTAAATGCACGGTTCCATGCCGTGGATCGGCAATTGGAAGCACTGCGGCTAGAAATGCGGACCCTTTCCGCCCGGCTTCGGGAGTTTCAATCCTCCAGTCAAGGCTCAACCCCCAAATTGCCAGCGCCCTCTCTTGCGGCAGGCTTGCACCGCATCTTAGATGCCCCCAAATCACCGACATATGTCGGACCCACTAGTGCGGAATTTGGGCTTTCTCGGGCACAAAGATCAGTATCACACGAGGCTGGCAACACAACGGCGGTGGACGACCACGGCGAAGAGATTAACCTGTCAACAACAGCTCCTAGTCCTGTGCCACTAGAAGAGGACGATAGCTCACTCCTGAGGCATCCTCTCAGAACACTTGGTGAAGATGAGGTTTTGAGGTTGGTGCAGGTTTATGAAGATACGGTGGGCGTAATGTACCCATGTGTCGACTTGGATGGAGTGCGAGCATATGCGCTTGAGTATTATCGCGCTCATGATTTAATCTCTAAATCATCATCGCCTTCCTTGTCACCCCAGGCTTCTTCCGATGAGGATTGGTTTTCCGCACGCGATGTTCAGGTGCTGAAAATCCTTTTGGCAACTGCCCTGCTGGTAGAATCCCACGGTCGCAGTGAGCGCGCCGCCCAGCTTGCGGACAGTGTGGAGGATCGCTTTGCTAGGCGGTTGAAGATTGCTGAAGTGGATATGAAAGAGATCCTCATCTTGACTTTGCTGGTGTGTATCTCAAATCCATCCTTTGTCACGGCGCTGCTATCATCCCGGAGTATCAAACTGACTACTGTAGTCAATTTTCCACTCATATCGTGACGATGAAGTCATCGCTGGCCGTTTGATTAGCATGGCGGTTCGAGGGACCACGGAGCTAGGTCTTCATCGTCAAGAAACGTGGCAGAAGACAGGTGGCGTTTTCCCGGGAGAATTAGAATGGACCTGGGCAAGTCGACTGTTTTGGTGTATCTATGTGATAGATCGCAAATGCGCTTTCGGAACTGGCCTTCCATTCTCCATTCAGGATTCTGATATCGATACCAACCTGCCCGAGCCTGGACACTCCACGCCGTATTTGACGTGCATGATCTCCCATGCACGGCTAAGCACAAAGATCTGGGGGCTAGTGGTAGGATGGCCCAACCGATCACAGGCAGCCACCGCAGATAGTTGTGCATACTTAGACGCGCAGGTTCAGCAATGGATCAATTCCATTCCGTCCGAGTTGCGCTTCGATCCGACTTGGCGTTCTCCTATTGGACCAAAGCACACTGATCAGGCGATCATGCTTCAGGTTCTCCTTGCTCTGCAGGCCAATCAGCTCCGCATTCTTGTATACCGGCAATACTTGCTCAGTAGCGAGCGAATAAACGACAACATGGCCGGTGCATCGACTGCTGTGGAGACGGCCAAGCGCACAGTTCACATGTTGCATTATTTCAGCCGGGTCTCGGATGTCTACTACCAGCGCCCGGAACCATTCAATTATTTTCTCTTGTCTTCCCTGGCCGCTCTTTTTTTAGCCGTTCTTCATGCTCCGGCGCATTTTAGCCATGCTTGTCGACCCGAATTTTACACGGCCGTGGACATGGTTCGCCGCTCGGCAACTCGCGCCCGTACCTCCCGGAGATTGCAGAAGGTTATCCACAGTTTAAAACGAATTCGACTCAACCTGCGGTGGGATAGCGAGCCAGCTCGACATCCCTCCACTCATGCCGTCTACCCTCCAACCGCAGATCCTAAAAATAGTCAAGAGAAGTCCGGGCCAGTTTTGCATCCAACTCCACAAAAGCGGTTGCACACGTCTCGCGGGATTTGGGATACGACACCACTGTCTTCTATCACAGAGTCTGCTGAAGCACAGTGTACTTCCACCCTCCCTCAGGCATCGGGGATAATTCCTCTCCAGCCCTCATCTACTCCGTTTTGGACTATGTCCCCCAGTACAGCGGCTGATCCTGAAGCAAATGGATGTGAAGATTTGAGCAGCTTTTTCGAAATCGCAGGTGGGTTCTATTTTGACACTCAATCCGGTACGGACATTGCTGGCGGAGTGGATATGAACCTAGCACCTGCACCTCAGGCCCGGTTCTTAAATGAGCTGGATGCATTTCACGCTGAGGATGAAGCCTTGACAAGAGTTATGGCGGGATTGCTGTGAAGAGCTGTGGGTCTCTTCATTCTTTGTCATCCTGAAGGGGCTCCTCAGTGCCTCGCCAGGACCGACAACGACTGAATAAATAGTTTGAAGTCGCGCATGAGGTCTCCAATCAGGAACTTCTTGACATATCGTCCACTGAAGCATTATACGGGCTGTGCTCCTTAAAAAAAGAAACCGAGCCTCAACAGACCAAGAGCGGTACATCAATTCTCGGTTGGTTCAGATGCCTCCTGACAAGCTCTGTAAAATGACCTTGTGAAGACACGATTCTGTTCCCTCCGCAACAAAGAAAGAAAAGATCAACTCTGCGTCGCTACATTGCCCGAGTATAGTCATGTTCTGGAGGTTCTCGTTTGACCACCGGTTATTGGTTCGAACCTATTCCAGAGCTGCTATTTGGTCGCAAAGGCCCCAGTTAGTAGGGCTAGTCTCAGGAACTGTTATATAGCCGAAATTTGAATCCTGTTAGTGAGACTAACCATAATGATGTCATTCTTGACATAGGCGGTTCTGATACCGCCTACAAGGGTTATTGTACAGGTTACGTGGTTAACCAGTGTGAAAATGTGTGGGACTTGTCATGAAGGCAATGTCCATTGAAGATCACCAGGAAATAGCCACTCGGGAAGTACAATCGCAGGAGATAGAAAGATAGGTGTAATCGGCTCTGTTCATTCATCTGACTGGTTACAGATCCAGCACCAGGAAAGAGAAATCCATCGCAGTCTTTGACGCGACTCTAAATCCACACCTGTTTCTTGTCACGTCTTACCTAGCTTTTTTCCATGCCTGATATCATGGACTCATGGCTCACCCTATACGGTCAACTGGTATCCAGCTTATCCCAACCCACCCGACTATATATCACACTATACGTCTATATTACACATAGGATGGATTCTCCCCACCTGTCTTCCAGTGACATGCAAACATATTGTTCAATATGACATATCACCCACTAGTGGTACTATAAGAATCTGTAGCAGCTCATCAATGTGCTCGAGAACTATCGCCCAATTTGATTGCTCGAGAAGATCTTCGGGTATTTTCACTTTTATCCGGTTGGAACAGCCATTGTGCCGATTTATTTTTCCCGGAAATTGGCGTAGTTCACTTGCATGATGGCGCTAGCTGCTGGTTTATGGTTGAATTCCACCAGTCGGTGCTTTACTGCCCTCTCTACTCCGCATCTCAGATCCTTACTGTCATGGGTTTGGCTGCCCCCCCTCTCTTTGCTCCGTCCAGAACATCGATGCTTCAGATATCATCCGGCTTGCAGATAGTGTATGCCTGTGCCCTGTTGTAACAGGCGCCTTAATTTCCGCGAATGACAACCTTTTCGCTCACCTAATGGAGTATATAACTAAACCGAGGCGCGTATGAATCGGAGTCCTCCTAACGGGTACATTTTCAAGATCTCAATTATGTTCCCGATGCATCTTAGTCTCATTAGTGAAATAGCCCTTTTCGCTGCTCTTGTGCAGGGATATGCAAGCCCGGGGAGCTGTTCAGGGGCCTGCAATGTACACGACCCGACCTTAATTCAAAGAGCATCGGACAACCGTTACTTCCGATTCTCTACGGGCAACAAAATCTCTTACGCGAGTGCTTCGTCTATCAATGGACCATGGACTACCGTTGGTTCCATGTTGCCAAGTGGATCTTCCATCGATCTTGCTGGAAATGATGATCTATGGGTAGGTAGCTTTGGAAAGTGATGTGACCAGAGGCGTTTGGCAAGCCATAGGCATACTGACCTCGATTGAAGGCTCCCGATGTTCACTCTGTGAATGGTCTTTACCATGTCTATTACTCAGTCTCAACCTTCGGCTCACAAGATTCGGCTCTTGGACTGGCGACGTCAGCCACCATGGAGTCAGGCACTTGGACCGATCATGGCAGTACTGGGATTGCCTCTTCCTCTGCGAAGCCATACAATGCTATTGATGGTAACTTGTTCAACGATGAAGGTAGTTATTATATGAACTTCGGTTCTTTTTGGCACGATATCTACCAAGCCCCAATGAATGCCGATGCCACCAAAGTCTCATCCGCATCTTACAATGTGGCATATGACTCTTCTGGGTCTCATGCTGTGGAAGGTGCCTATCTGTATCAATATGGAGGCTATTACTACCTTTTCTACTCGGCAGGTATTTGTTGTGGTTACGACACGTCTCGTCCAGCGAGCGGAGCAGAATACAAAATCAAGGTCTGCCGTTCAACCTCGCCGACCGGCGACTTTGTATGTCCTCCGATAAATCCTTCAGTCCACAGTTTCCTCACTAATCTACTTTCCAGGTTGACAAAACTGGTACTGCTTGCACGAATGGAGGAGGCACAGTCGTTCTAGAAAGTCACGGTACCGTCTATGGTCCGGGTGGACAGTAAGCTCTTGGATGCTCTATCCTCGTGGGCTGGCTAATTAGATTTTTCTTTCCTCAGGGGCGTCTATACAGATCCTACGCTGGGTCCATTGCTCTACTATCACTATGTCGATACCACCGTGGGTTATGCTGATGGACAAAAACTGTTTGGGTGGAATACGATCGATTTCTCAAGTGGGTGGCCAGTTGTCTAAATGGGATGAGCCTCTTATTCCTTGATCTCTTGTGTGGTCGGTTGTTTGAGGATATTGTGGGATGACAAGGGATCTTTCAAATATCTCAATCCACAGTAAGATTCAACCACTGAAGGTGGAAAATGATTAGACCGCTGTGACTCCGTGGCCCTTCTCTGTTTAGATCTTTCCGAGACGGTGATTGCTTCAAGGCGATGTGTCGCGGTTTAATTTCGTTCTGGGTGTCTCGAGCCCTACAAATTTTGAGATTCGAGCTTACTGGGGGACTTTTGTTGATTTGAAATAAACCCCATGCGGTCCCTTGAGCATGAATCGAGGATGTATCCCAAAAATAATGAATCCGGGCGTCAAATCAGACGTGTGGGTTAGAATCTTGACGGCTTTATGCTTTCCACCGTATACGGTTGTCACGTCGTGTGCTGCTTCATTGAAAGGTTCATTCTCCGGATCGGAATGCGTTGAGATTAGTCTGATTGTGAATGCTAGTTGCATCCCACACTGAGCGTGGCACAGCACCCTGTTTCGAGTCGACACCTGAAAAGACCTGATCTCAAACGAAGAGGGGGATGAGCCAGATGGGGATTTGATGCATAAGACGCATACCATTGGTTGACTTTCATTCACTAACCTCAATGGGGATTCCAAGCCACCAATACCATGCGCGTTGTGCCTCGCGACGGATGACCCCGTTCTCAGGGCGTTTCTCATAGCCAAACTAACCAGTTAACTGCAAGTCAACTGCAAGTCACATCCAGTTCCGGTCATGTTAGCCGAAATGAGGCTTTCGGTTTGGATTCGCTGTACGGGGTACTTCAGAGTATCGGAGTATCAAGAGATGATCCCCTACCGTTCACCATTGGGTGAAGAGTCACATACTCCGTCAGCTTCGTATTTTGCGGTTTCAGCTGAGCTTTTTCCATCTTGTCTCATCTCTCGAGACAATCTTTTATGTTGAAGTCCATCTTTCTAACCTTTCGCTGCGTGAGTTCTTTTGCCAGGTGCACTTGAAAGTTGAGAATGGTAAGCGCCATAAGAGATGTGATAAGAATGGCTTCTGAACACACTCTAGGATGCAGGGGAGCATGAGTTTCCCTTTTTACAGGAAGTCTTCTCTCCTGTCGGTGCACATAAGATCGAGTATGGATACTCAACTCCGTCATCCTCTCAGAAGGTCCTTCTAATTGACTGAGAATAGTTTTGTGTTTGTTCATGGTTTGAATCCAAGCGGACGAAATGACCATCCTTTCCAGACATGGACCCATAGCAATGGCAAGTTCTGGCCAAAGGACTTCCTGGCGCAGGACATTCCATACGCTCGCATCTTTCTGTATGGCTATAACTCCAATATCACCAATCCGCAAACCATGTCCACAGCAAGCATCAAGGACCATGCCAATACCCTGTTGAATCTATTTGATATGGAACGCAGTCCTCAAATGGTAGCCCAAGAACACTGCAAATATGCCTTTGAACTCTCAGTTAACCTACTATAGGGCACAATGCCACCGAAAGTGATATTCATCGGACATAGCTTAGGGGGATTGGTGATCAAACAGGTTAGACCGCCTCTGTGTATCCCGCTCTAGCTATGACCATTTGCTGATACAGTGCCACCGAATGATCCAGGCATTGTTAAACGCCAAAGAAGACCCGAAATATTCCTCCATTCGCTCCGCAACTTCTGGCCTTGTCTTCTTCGGGACCCCTCATCGTGGCGCGAAGGCTGTGGAATTGGGGAAGATAGCAGCCCGAGTTGCCCGCTTTGTCTCCAAAGGGCATGCGAGCAACGACCTTCTCGATTGCCTCGAACATAACTCCCTCTTCACCCGCCAAATGACCGATCGGTTTCGACATCAATTAGAAGATTACCGGGTAGTCAGTTTTATCGAAGGAAAAGAGGTACAGATAGCTGGGGTTGGGCCAGCATCTATCAGTCACGTAAGCATATACACCCCTGCACTGGCCTCTGACATCGTCTCGTATAGAACGCTGATAAATCGCAGCTTGTGGTTGATGAAGAGTCTGCGGTTCTTGGATTGTCTGGTTTGCGCGAAACCCAACTCAAGCTCGACGCAGATCACTCGCAAATGTGCAAGGTAGGTCATCGAGGTCCTCAATACCACTTGATAAAAGGAAACATCAAGCAATTGGTCGACCAAGCGCTCCTGTCGGAACAAGGGTTCATTCCCCAATCCACGCCCACCAGCGCCGGGGCATCGCCACCTCCAGTCCCACCACGGATTCATTCAAATAGTAGCACACCATATCAAGGGCACGGTCGCCCCTCCCCATCGCCTCAACGGGTGACCGGGACTATGTTCACTCCCCTAGATAATGATCCACGCGCAATTCGGTCGGCAGAATTCAAGAATCGTGCAAAATGGGACGAAGCTCGAACCGTCGAGTATGAGATCTTCCAGGAGCACCTGCGCACCCTTGGCCCAGATCACTTCAGTACACTTTCGGTAGCATACAATCTAGCGGAAGTCGAACTGGAGAGCAATTACTTGGAAAAAGCAGATGAGTGGGGACATTGGGTGTCGGAAAATGCCCAGCGTGTGTTTGGAACGAAGCATCCTTTGACAATGAAGATTGAAAGTCTGATGGCAGAGATCTTGTGTCAGAAGGGCAAATATCAAGAAGCCGAGTCAATCTGTGCGAATGTGCTCGCCCGTCAGCAAATGAATATTGGTGAAGACCACATGGACACCTGTGCCACCCGGCGCCGCCTGGGCCTGACATACAATGCCCTGGGCCGTCGGGAAAACGCCGTGATGACTTCAGAGAAACTTTCGCAAACCCTAACGCGTCTATTTGGGGAAACCCACATCCGTGTATTTGCCTCGGCGTTGGATACTTTGGAATACATTATCAGTAACCAATCTGGGGATGCAAATACGCTGATCACAATGCGTTTTCAACCCGATGTACAAAGGGCGGTGGAAATGTCGCAGCAGGTCTACCAAGAGCTTCGTGACGCCCTAGGCCACGGACACCCATACACTATTCGTGCTCTCTGTCTCTATGGTCGGGGGCAAAGCTTCATGCAGCAAACCATGGAGGCATCCGAGACCCTCCGCCGAGCACTTACCAGTGCAGAGGAAGCATTGGGGCATGACCATCCGCTCACCATGGATATTGTAGGCAATATTGGCGTTATGTACGCGCTGCAGAATGGCTATGCCCATGGCCTACTCAATAACAGCCGAGCCGCAGAAGCTTTCCCTTGGCTGACACGGTATCTGGCCTGGGTAGAGCACCGTAAAGGCAAAGAGAACCCCGAAACACAGGCTACGTTGGAGCTCATGGCCAATTTACACTTCAATGCCAAGGAATACGAGCCTGCCCAGAAGTATTATGAGCGCCTAGTGGTAACCATGCGCGGTGCCGACGCAGCAGCAACTGAGCGTGTCAATAACAACCTACAATTGTGTCGGGCAAACACCATGTTCACCCGTCGGGGCCTTGGGTCGGGGCTTGGGGGCTTCTTAAACAACTTTCAACGCTATTGAGGTGTTTTCTGTGGAAATGTCGCATCATCCTTTTTGAATTCTTTCAAGCCATGTCACATTTTATTCAATTCGTGCTAAAGTCATTGAAGTAGAAGATACATTCATAATCCATCAAAGGGGTATCATAACATTGTCTTTCAGCATTACTCGCTGGGAGACAACTAGAACTACTGATCATTCAAAGAGTTCAGTTGGAGAACTTCGATGGAACCTTCTTCCTGTATGGAGTAGAGAGTGTTAGCATTGCTTTCCCTAATGAGTTGCAGTGAAGTATTACCCAGTAGACTTTTCGAATTGCTCGCGCCCTGTGTCTGTGATCTTTTCGTTGGTGGATCGCATCTTGGCAGGGTCAATGTGGCCGCCGCCGACCTTCTTCTCGACAGAATCAAGAGCTACAGCAGTTAGCTCCAAAGTTATCGCACCTTGCAGTATCAAAGCTCACCTTTGTCGACGTAGTCCTCTTTGCCCTGGGAACCGGAATTGGAGCCGGAATGGGCGCTGGAGCCATGGCTGCCGCCGAGCTTTGATGCCAAACCAGAGAGCTTATCCATTGTGATGCAAAAGGTAGATAATGTTGATTGATAGGTTGAGTGGAATAGAATTGATTGCTTGAGGCGACCTTCGACATATCGCCCTTTTTATAGGCGTCTCTTGGTCGTTTGCGATCCAGTCGTCATCGCTGGGCTCAGACCCAGATCCAACTGACCCCCACATAAATGATTCGGCCTGCGGCTGGATTACGGAGCATGCCGTATGTTATGATCTTCTCCAAGAGGCTCATCCCTGCGAGTTTGGTTCAACGTCAGGTCTGAGGTCATACTGCTGATCGCGACCTCTCTTAAGACAGTCCATGATATCATACTGTGACGTCAGACCACCGAGTCTTGTTTGCCTCAGCCCTAAATTCCGCGGTGGTAATGAGGCATGAATCAATATTTAACTAGTTAACTAGGCATGGATTCAGCCACCTAGCCACCTAACTAGTTAGTTAATTAGGTATCAAGGTATCAAGGCATCAAGGCATCAAGGCACATCATCTATCCCAACGCTGAACCCTATCTCTATGCATTTAAACATGAGTCTCTCACCTGGAAGGCTTCTCCTGGTATCCTCTTGGTTGCAATCTTTTGACTGAACATATTCTCCAAGTTTGCTACTTAAGGGACTAGGTTTGCGTTTATCTTAGAGTGAACGTGCGTGATACTAACGTAGACCTCGTACATCGGTCAGCATCAAGGTTCTCCGAGAAATTGCCTGTATGGCCATGAGAGCTCTTGCAACCCATAACCAGTCAACAGGTTACTACAGAAACACCTGCGATTAATTCATACCATGTTGGTCCGTCGAGGTCAGGAATTTATCGATGAATATAGCGCTCATGAAACAGCTATTGGTCGGACTAGAACTAAGTCTCAAAACATATATGGAATCCTCCAGCCTCTCGGATTTATTTATACCACGTCTATATCTATCTGTATACATGTACGTTCTATGCCAGATGTACCTCTGTCCATGTAACCCCGCCCGAGGCTAAGGCCTCTTGCTCGAACGCTTTCGCCATCGTCGCCCAATCAAAGGCCATCGCTTCAACCTGTTCACTCCACTGAGAAGCCAATCTACTGGCTTCAGAAGACCTCTCTGATTTCTCAGAAACATAACCCCTGGATCATCCTCTTGCGTAGACCGGATCGGATCTTCACTCTAGTAGCCAAGGCATCCGCACTCGAATCTTGTAATGGTATGATCCCAATCCGCTTGATCTATGCTCTTGAATGCTCATACTATCAGTCGGTCTCCACGTTTACCTCGATCCCCATTCTGGACTTTTCTCAGGTGGCCTCCCCATCCACGAAACCCATATTTCTAGCCAGTCTTCGGGAGGCCCTTGTCAACGTTGGCTTCTTCTACCTTCAGAATGCTCCTGTTTCAGCCCAGGTGCAGGAAGTGTTTGTACAACAGGCCCTGGACCTTTTTCAATTGCCACTCCAAAAAAAGCTAGAGATTGAGATGGTAAACAGTCCGCACTTTCTAGGCTATTCCACACTTGGCGCAGAAATCACCGCTTTGAAGCCTGACTATCGTGAACAATTTGATGTAAGTCGGTGCTCTGTGGATTGCGAATTTTACAAGCAATTAATTCACTCGGCAGTTCGCAACGGAGCTCCCTGCACCTGGTCCAGATGAGCCGCTCCATAGAAATGTCGTTGGTCCCAATCAAGTAAGTCCGGCTTTATGCAATGTTGCCTTTCGCTTGCTGCAATCTGGGTTTAATATTGCTGTCAGTGGCCCGATGAAACGACAATTCCTGGATTTCGCAAATCACTCGAAGACTATCTCTCTGAAGTGAGCAATCTAGCAGAGTTCTTCCCGAGGCTCATTGCAGAAGCATTGAGTCTTTCCCCAACGGCGTTCGATCAGGTCTTTGATACCCCGCAGCAGCATAAATTGAAATTGATCAAATATCCTCCACCTCCGTCGGACGATGAATCGAAGTTCCAAGGGGTTGGTCCTCACAAAGATTCGGGGTTTCTCACCTTTCTTTTGCAGGGGACATCACACCATGGCTTAGAGGTTCAGAATAAAGCTGGAACCTGGATTCCTGCCCCACCAATACCAGGGACACTGGTGATTAATATTGGTCGCTCTTTAGAGGCGCTGACCGGAGGGATCTGCACCGCGACAACGCACCGTGTCAGCTTGCGACCCGAAAATTTTCAGAACAGTGATGGTGGCCCTTTGGGTCCTCGGTTTTCCTTCCCCGTCTTCCAGGGTGTGAGCCTTGACCTCTCTGCGGATAAAGTCTGTTTGGAAATTCCATCTCATATTTGCAACCTGGTCAAGGATTCCAAAGTCAAGTCAGATGCTGAGGCGACCTTCAATGAGATATTCCATGGCAGCATTGGCGAGGGTACCTTCATCGCTCGGGTGACCAGTCATCAAGATGTAGGACAACGATGGTACCCACAGATATTAGCAAAAGCGTTGAAGGGACAGCAGGAATTTCTCGCGTGATTGGAAGACATTGCAGATCCCTACGCAATTTGAGCAACGTCGTAAAGGACAGTTGTATATGCAATGCGGGGGATGGACAGCGAATACGAGCAACAATCACTCGGACTTCTGCAACATAGGGGCCAGTTTCTGGGTTCACAATCATTTGAGATAGATATATTCATTTGATAGAAAGCTTGTGGCGTTTGAGTTGGCTGAAATTTTTGCAAGTCGTTAACATGCGTTGGATCAAGTCACTGCTGTGGTTTGGTGCAGTCACAGTCGCTCAATCCACTGAGGGCATCTCTAATCTTGTTAAACGGCGTCTACCTCGTCATCTGAATAGCTTTCATTTTGAATTAGATACAAACCTCACGGGGGATTATGACTATGACACCTATGTCGTGGCCAATGCCCCAAATGGAGCCATTTCGGTGAAGGGGAACACTCTGAGTGCATTATCTTCAGGGTAAATTTGACCCCGTAGTCCCCCCTTTGCAATTCGGGCTAACCATCGCCTCAGTCTACATCGCTACCTCAATGATGTCGCCCATGTCGATATATACTGGTTCATTGGCAGCCGCCTTGACGTCGCCCCATCTAAATTACCTCGCCTCACGAGCCCAATTCATGGCTCTAGCACAGTTCCTTGGCGATATCATTTCAATACCGGTATGTACCTGCTTCTATCCGAAATATTACTATTTTCCTGACCTGTGTTAGTGACATTTTCGTATACAACTGCCTTCTGGACATGGGAGGACTGGGAGTCACAGCTTGATTGGATGGCCCTACGAGGTGTGAACCTACCCCTTGCTTGGGTCGGCCAAGAGAAAATCCTCGTCGAAGTCTTTCGTGAGACTGGTCTCACCGATGCAGAGATCAACCAGTTCCTCAGTGGGCCAGCTTTCCAAGCCTGGAATCGCTTTGGTAATATACAAGGATCCTGGCACGGTGATCTGCCTGCGACATGGATTGAGCAACAATTCTCTTTGCAGAAGAAGATAATCTGTCGCATGGTGGAATTGGGAATGACCCCTGTACTGCCATCATTTACTGGGTTTGTTCCGGCCAACATCTCTCGCGTTTTGCCAAATGCTAGGCTGATTCGCGGCTCACAATGGGGCGGGTTCCCCCGTGAACACACAAATGACACATTCCTCGAGCCATTTGACGACAATTTTGCGAAGCTCCAAGCCAGCTTTATCAGCAAACAGCGGGATGCCTACGGAGACGTCAGTCACATCTATACCCTCGACCAGTACAACGAACTCGAACCCCCTTCGGGGGACACGGGTTATTTGCGTAATATGACTCGCAATACCTGGCGTAGCTTGAAGTCGGCGGATCCTGATGCTGTATGGCTGATGCAAGGCTGGTTGTTCTACGCCGGCTCTGGATTCTGGACAAATGAGCGGGTGGAAGCTTATTTGTCTGGCGTCGAAACAAACGAAGATATGTTGATCCTGGATCTGTATTCGGAGGCACTCCCCCAGTGGCGCCGAACGAACAGTTATTTTGGAAAACCCTGGATCTGGTGTCATTTGCACAACTTTGGAGGGAGTATGGGTTTATATGGACAGGTGGAAAACATAACTCGCGATGCCACCGAAGCGCGCATTGAGTCTTCATCGATGGTTGGTTATGGTCACAGCATGGAGGGTCAAGAAGGAAACGAGATTGTCTACGACTTGCTTCTAGATCAAGCATGGTCTCAGACTCCGGTCGACACACAAGAGTACTTTCACAAATGGGTGACGAGCCGTTACGCAGGTCAGAATCAAATCCCAGCTGAGCTTTACGTGGCCTGGGACTTGATGCGACAATCGGTTTATAACAACACCAATCTCACCATCACTCCTTCTGTGCCAAAGTCCATCATTGATCCTGAGCCGAGGATTTGGGGCCTTGTTGATGTGGTCGGTACACATCTAACCTATGATCCTTCTATACTGGTCACTGCGTGGCAAAATATGTATCAGGCCACAAAGGCGGAACCAGCACTGTGGTCTAATCCAGCTTATCAACATGATGTGGTTGACGTGACTCGTCAAGTTCTGGATAACGCCTTCATTCCGTTATACTCTGAGTTGGTGGACTCCTACAACAACTCTCTCTCTACCAACCCCATGTTAGAACAGAAGGGCGAAAAGCTTCTTCGGCTTCTGGCAGACCTTGACTCAGTCCTTCTCACCAATCGAAACTTCCGACTTTCCACATGGAGTGATTCGGCAAGGGCCTGGGCCCATGGTGACGAGACGGAGGCGGCGTTCTATGAATACAACGCGCGCAATCAGATCACGCTATGGGGGCCAAACGGAGAGATATCCGACTACGCGTCTAAACAATGGGGTGGTCTTGTTTCTTCATATTACCTACCACGCTGGCAGATATTTATTGAATACCTGAAGTACACACCAAGCACCTCTTACAACGCTACTGAGGTTCATTCCAAGATACGAGCTTTTGAGCTTCAATGGCAGGATGGAACTTGGTCAGATCCTGACCCTACTGGGGATCAAGCTGATTTGAGGCAGGTGTTGACAGGAGTTATTGGCCGTTGGCCCTCTGTGTTTGGGCGGTAGAGTCTATTCTATCCGCTCTCTGTTGGATTTCTGGCAATTTGGTTTAGAGCCTCGTTGTCGCAATTAAAAATAATATGCTGAATTTGAGCGAGTTTTACTAATTTAAAGCAGCGATGACTCACTCACATTTTGCTGGCGAAGGCAAATAGTAGCTCTGGCTGTAGCAGGATGTTGGATTTGTGCCCATGAAACTGACATCATGCACCGGACAGATTGCTGCATCCCTGCTTTGTTCCCTGCGAAGAACTCAGAATACAGAAATGGGCCAAAGATTTTGCTTTGGACGAATCATGGCGGGAGGGTCTTCTTGGTCTGTACCCGATCACCACGCTTCACTGCAGCCCATGTCTCGGACGGCCTGTTTCTTTGGCATTGCAGGTCTCGGCAACTTGAGACTGAGCAGTGCATAAGTTTCAACGGTTAAGACAAAGAAGACCCCCGAAGAATTTACGATGGAATCAGAAAGAAGTAATCTAGAGCCTGTTTCTCAAAGAACATAAATAACCCTCAGACTCATCATGTACACTGATTCCTCTATCATTTCCTCTCATTCGGCCTACGCTCGATCTACTCAATCCGCATCACAAGATGACAGACGGAAAGGAAGCCGGTCGACCGAAAACCCAAAGCCCCGAGCTGCAGGGTGATATGGTAAGAAATCCAAGATCGCAATCTACCACCAGTAGCACCCTGGCGAACTGTGGATGCTGACTATATTAGAAACGCGAGGATATCACCATGTCTGACCCCACCAGAGTTCAGCCTATGAAGGATCAACCCGCTCAGGGTGGAAGTGACGCTTGTTCTTCGAAGGTAGTGACCTCAGGCACTGACAGCACTGCCTCCGCGAGTGATGCTTCCAATCGTGATTTTGTCAGCCAGTAGCCTACAGCTACTATTTCGAAGGAGGGGCAGGCTTGAAAACGGTCTAGTATGATTGAACGTTTGATGTCCGTTCTAGTTAACCACATTTGTTCGTGCGTGGTTGTAAAAAAAAAAAAAACTTATGTACTCCAATATCTTTGACCATTGTGGAGCGATAGAGGTGCTCGAATGCCAAGTGCGAGTTGATGCTGGGCTGTTTTTAATGTGGAAATCTTTTGCCTTGTTAGCTGTGTCATTATTCGATCGTTTGTCAGGACCCCAGATGCCTCGGAACAAGATTCGAACTCAGCTTTGATGCAGTCTGAATTGAAGATCTTGCCAGTGAAACCGACTATCACATGCGGTATCAGATGGCAAGGAAACGGGAAATAGAAGTCGTGAACTGGTACTAGAAGATCGATCTGCTTTGTTGCTGCAAAGCTTTGGGTAGCGGTATACCGCGAACCCGGTTGTTGGCGATAGTCGTGTTCATTAGTCTGGCCATCTCCTGAACTCTGGAAGATGATTATTGGGTTGAAGTTGGGGCTCGAGAATGATGTGTCTATGTTGTATGAAAGAACGTCAAAAGAGGCACCCAATCCAGGCACCGCAGGTGGTCTTGGCGCACTGCTTTCTAATCACCGCAACATTCCAGGGTTCCCCGGTTCTTCTCCGCATCTCTTATTCTTCCTCTTGCAATCGTCAAGATGCCCCGCGCCGTTCGAGGTAATATTCTTTTCTATCCTATATCCCTATCTCTTGCTAATTTGCTCTCTAACCTTTGGCACGCCTCGCAGGTCTGCTCATTGAGTGCGATCCTTCCATCAAATCCATGATTCTGAAGTACGATGAGGAGCGACACGACTACATAGTGGAGGATCTGGATGATGAGAACCATTTGGTCATCAAGGAGAGTCAGCTACAGAACCTGAAGATTCGCCTGGATCAGGTATGACAAGCACTCTGGCTCTCGGGGCGATCCAACCGTTGTTGCTCACAAACTTGGCAGGACCTTGATGAGAAGATCATGCAACTCGATGAGTCAGAATCCGAGTAAACGTACTAGAGGTTGATTCTCATTTGAGCTGCTCGAGATCTGCACATGTGAAGCTATCCGGCCCCATTCGATGTCCACAACACCCTAGCAGACAGCCGCACTGAATATGTCAGAATGTTGACGCCTCCCAAGACTTGTTCCACACGATTGCAACCTCCAATTACGACCATTACACGCTGTGGGTTATCTACAAGGTGGTCGGCTACAGCTGAGCAGCTTTCGTCGTCAGTTCCATTGTTCTCTAAGAATGACGGGCCTTTTGCCAATGAAATCACTTGCACTCCGTGATTGGACAATCATCAAAACCATATCGGAGTAAGGAAAGAATTTGGAAAGTCTGTGCAACATAAGCTGCGCAACACATTCAAGTTGTCCCACTGCATATTGCTGTATACATCGTATCTCAGCTAGGGTATTGCTAGTCAGAATTAATGAGATGCTATGGGGAGTGTTCCAGGACAGGTGCCATGGCACTTCTCCGTGGTTCTCCTCTTTTCCTTCTGTTCATTGGATCCGAATCAATTATGCTATGTGCCCTTCAAGGTTTGTATGCTGAAGGTACCTAGGTATCTTCCAATGTCTCGCCATCAGAGGTCTAGTCACGTGACCGAATGTTGGAGAAGCATCCAGCAGGTTGGAGAAGTTGCGACCAACCACCAGAAGCGATCAGTAACACAAGATGTCACAAGGGAGTGCTGGAAAGAACAGTGGTCTTCTGTGCGATCTTTGTGAAGCACCTTCCGGAAACTTCACGACATAACTCATGGTTCTGGAAGGGACTCTCTTGGATATATAAATCCCTAGAGCCCTCTCCCATCCTTGTCCATCATTGTCTCAAACACTAATCATCAATACCACAAGTCTCTAAAGTCTTTCTCAAGTCTCCAAACATCTACAACATGTCTCTCTTCCACGCTAGTTTCCCTCGCTCTGGGGACTTCGCCCCCCTCTTCCGTCTTCTTGACGACTATGATGCCCACCGCTCTACCAACAAACACTCTACCCGTGCCTTCTCTCCTCGTTTCGACATTCGTGAAAGTGAGGATGGCTTCCACTTCGATGGTGAGCTGCCCGGCATTGCTCAGGAGGACATCGAGGTCGAGTTCCCCGACCCCCAGACTATGGTCGTGAAGGGCCACGTCGTTCGCGAGTACCATACCTCCGACACCCCAGCTGAGGGGAAGGAAACCACCGAGCAAACCGAAGAAACCAGTTCCGCCCACCGTTTCTGGGCCAGTGAGCGCTCCGTCGGCGAGTTCCAGCGGGCCTTCTCCTTCCCGACTCGTGTCGACCCGGACAATACCAAAGCCAGTCTGAAAAATGGTATCCTGTCCATTGAGGTTCCCAAGGCCACCGCTGCTGCTGCTAAGAAGATCACCATTGGATGAACCATCCTGTCTTCCGTGCTCCCCACGTCTAATGACCGCACACGAACGAAACGATTGACATTGACACATTGATTTATTCTTATGGAACTTGGTCGCTTCTCGCCTCACATTGATTATCTGCTTCTCATGTGTATTAACGTCTCTTAATCAATCCAAGTTCTCAACATTAAGTTTGTATAGCACGTAGTTACAAGATAGATCTTATCGCTTATCTAGGACCTCGGCACATAGTTACCTAAGTAGGTACACATCTGTATGTAAATCAATCAGAAATTCGGAATGTACTTTTTTATACTAATATGTGAATACCCGTGAGTTGGAAGGGTATGCTTCATCATCCGAGGGCAAATGTGAACCAAAACTGACAAAATAAGAGAAGGGGATGGTCCAAGGCCAATATGCGGAGGCTCTTTCATGTTGCCGAGGTCCCTTCTTGTGATTATGGTGTACGCCCTTTTTATAACCTCTCCTCCACATCTCTCCTCTTGAACCACATTGGAGCTGATCTCCGTCTCTCAAAATGGCTGACCAGTACTCGTTTGAATATTTCACCGTGCAATTTCCTGCTGACCACCAATATGTGGCCCATGTGGAGATTAACCGTCCAGAAAGGCTGAACGCCTTCATCGAAGTGTGAGCGTCGACTTCTTGGTGGTTTAACAGCTCTGCTAATCAATTGATTCAGGATGTGGGAGAATATGAGTAAGATCTTCACCAAGCTTTCTACAGATCCCAATGTTCGCGCGATCGTCATTAGCGGTGCCGGGAAGAAAGCATTCACCGCCGGGCTAGACGTCAAGGCTGCCTCCGAGGGCCTTCTATCACCAGACCAAAACACTGAGCCAGCCCGAAAGGCCGTCAACCTTCGTCGGCATGTTGTCGCTTTCCAAGATTGCATCACCGCAGTAGAGCGCTGTGAGAAGCCTGTCGTGGCTGCCATGCACGGGTTCTCGTTGGGGCTCGCCATTGACCTGTCAACAGCGACAGACGTGCGTCTCTGCGCTCAGGATTCCCGATTTGGTGTCAAGGAGGTGGATATCGGACTTGCGGCAGATATTGGCACTCTCAGCCGGCTCCCCAAGGTGGTTGGAAATTACGGGTGGGTCAAGGAGGTGGCTTTGACAGCACGCGAGTTCGGTGCTGAGGAGGCGCTGCGTGTCGGATTCGTCAATGCAGTATATGAGAACCGTGAAGCCACAATTGCAGCTGCACTAAAGCTCGCTAGCCTCATGGCTAGCAAGAGCCCTATCGCTGTGCAAGGTACCAAGGAGATCTTGAACTATTCGCGCGACCACTCCGTGCAAGATGGACTACGCTACACGAGCGTGTGGAATAGTGCCGCTTTGCAGACACAGGATGTCTCGGCTGCGCTGCTGTCAGGCTTGCAAAAACGTACGCCGACATTTGAGAAGCTGTAGTGCGGGGGAATTCATATCCACCCGTCTCTTTCCTACTGTATATAATGCCTAGCTATCTAGCCCGCTTTTATTCCCATCATTTATATGATAGCCCCGGCTTGATCTGGGAAAATTACCATCAACCGCTAGCTCTGTCCGCGTCTCCCTTCTTCATGGACGAGAGGCCTGAAGCATCCTAGGAATCCACGAGAAAAACCCCTGCACGGCAATTCTTTCCCTGTTCTCTGCAAAGTGTGCGCCAAGTCCGTGATCTAGAAGCGGCGCCGGATCTTTATTTTCGCTCAAATGATAGATTCCCTGAATCAGAGATGATCAGTGGGGTTTTTGCACCCCAGATTCCTTCTTTCGTCTGGTCCCTTGTCTGCATTCTGCATCCTCCGCTTCTCCGGACGCCATGAAACATGAGCTTCATTAATTTGCACCAGGAATATTCCCGCCGGAAATATGTCTTTTTCCACGTATCCATGATGTTACTTGGCAAGATTGGTAGATATATAATTGTCCAGGTACCACCTATCTCGCAAAATAGACTTATTTCCTACTTTCAAAAGGTTCTACTGTAATTCAGTCATCGCCATGAAACTTGCTCTTATTATCTCTACATGCGTCTCCAGTGTGCTGGGCACAACAATATATCTTGCGGGCGATTCAACTATGGCAAAGAGTGGTGGTGGATCTGGCACAGCAGGTGAGTAGTCTATTGGGACTCGTTAGCATCATGCCAATAATTTCCCCTGGACAGGTTGGGGTGAATACGTCACGCCCTATACCTCACTCACAGTGGCCAACCAAGCCGTTGCCGGTCGCAGCGCTCGGTCATATACACGCGAGGGCCGGTTCGATGCAATTACAGCAGTGGTCCAATCTGGAGATTGGGTGATCATCGAGTTTGGACATAACGACGGCGGCTCTCTGACGCCTACTGATAACGGACGTACCGCCTGTTCAGGCACAGGAAGCGAAACTTGCAGCACAACTTATAACGGTGTCGCTGAGACCGTGTTGACCTTCCCGGCATATCTGGAGAATGCCACAAAGGCATTGAAGGCCAAAGGCGCAAATGTGATCATCTCCAGTCAGACACCCAACAACCCCTGGGAGACTGGGACGTTCTCATACTCTCCGTCACGGTTTGTGGGCTATGCGCAGATTGCAGCTGCAGTGGCCGATGTCCCTTATGTTGACCACGGTGCTTATGTGGCAGACCGGTTCCAGGCGCTGGGCTTGACTACGGTGAATTCATATTTCGAGTTGGACCACACTCACACAAGTCCTGATGGAGCATCAGTGGTGGCTCAAGCCTTCTTCAAGGCTGTTGTTTGTGGCAATGTTGCGCTAAAGGATTCCCTGACCACAACCTCTTTCCCTGGCTCGTGTCTCTAGTTGCCGAATACGTGAAAAGCCCCGGTGTTTGTGCATCTCATGATGCCTGAGATTAGGTTGAGACATTCCTCTGTGACTTCGGGTTGTCCTCTAGGAAGAAGCAGCTGTATACGAAGCCTTGAAAAGCCACCTGTGAGCTACGCGCAATCAAATCTGAATCTTTGCTGAGTGAAGTTGTCATGTCTCATTATATTTGTTCGCGGTTCAAATACGCACGGAGCGAATTGAACACAAAAGCAATCGGGTGGGAATGTGTGCCATTCTCCTTCTATGAACAGAGCATCTCTATGGCCAGTGTTCATTCTTCCAAGATAGACCGGACAATGCCCCGATTGCCCACTCGATGGTAATATTGATTCATGCTTGTGAACCGGGCGTCAAATGGACCTTGAGTCTCGACAATCTCCCGCAAAACTGGCCATAAAGAGCAATCATCGACGGTAAACAGTGAGCCGGCGAGATAATGGTGCCCCTGTAGAATACGCTCCCAGTCGTGGAATCCATATTCAAATATCTCGGCTCGACTGGTGGCTCGATGCTCACGCCAGTGTGCTAGGAATACGTCAACCGCTGATAAGTAATTGCCTCCACGTAATGCATCTACACCTGATCGTGTGCCCTCCGTAGACCGGTTGGCCATGTGCCCTAAGATAACAGAGTCGCCTGCGACTGCTGCTCCATCGGGGTCTTTGTACAATGGTAGTGTCATGAGATCACTACTTGTAGCACACGATAGATCGTGAACGGAGGCCAGTTGATACCGGATGCCATTTTCTCCCAGGCAAAGACGCACACGCAAATCAGCCACGGGATCGCCGCTGAGTACCAGCTGCCCTGTTGATGCAGTCACAAAATTGACCACGTCAAATCCCCCTCCGTACACGGCATCCCAATCAAATTCGGCGGCACGGTTCTCCTGGCCGAAAGCAGCAATGAGGCGTTCTGTTTCGATCGGATCTCCATGAACTACTTCACGGGCTTGATCTGGCGCCTTACCAACGGCGCCTTGACCCCAGATCGTGTTGGGCGCAGGGTTGATAAAAGTGCCAATATGGCGGAAAGTAAGGGAAATGCGCTGGCCTCCATAAGCTTGCTCTTCCGTAGTCTTGATCGCGTCGGGCCGTTTGTCAGCCCGAATGCCATGGAGCCATCGTATGTTTGTCTTTGGGCCAAGGACAAAGAGTGACTTGTGAGGCAGAGCCACGCGCTGGGTGGTCCGACCTGATTCCGTTCTTCCCTCGGGATCGGATGCCGAGGCCTTAGTACGGAGAACCATAACACGCTCAGCACCTAGACTAACGTTACAAATGTATGATCCCCGTACAATATCTAACGTCTTATCTGAGTGCTCCGAAATGCGATCTTGTCCATCACGGTAAAGCTGAATGAGCACATGGTTTAAAGGATGACCTAGTTCCTGCTCAACAGCCACGCGCACTTCATCAACCGCGGGAGTGAATGACTTGAGAGGCGGAGATTCATCAGCCGGATGACGATATATGGGTATAGCTCCATCGGGTTGAGTATGGCCTTGAACTGCAACCAAACGGGGGACCTGGCCGGACATATGGTACATTTTCTGCCAATCTACCTCCGCGTGTATACGTTCAAAGCAGTCCGCGGCTAAGTTGAGATTTAGCATAAGGCGCGAGTCACCTTCGCCGATAGTTACTTCGGATGCATTAGATGTTGTTTTCCCACCTGCTTCAACACGAGGTTCGGCAGTATGATCTTTTTGTCCATCTTGGCGCCTCGGACGCCGGGCCCGGACGCGCACCTTCTTCTGATCTTCCACTGAACCCAGCGCCTGCGCAGGAGTGGCGCGCTTTGCGCGAGAGATTGAAGCGAACTGCGGAAGGCTCGTATCTTCCGGGACAAGTGGCTCATCTTTTGAGGAGATATCCGCCGTATTCCAGAACTCGAGGCCATCCATGACGCTTTCAAGACCATCAGCATCTGCTACGTTCTGAGGCTGTGGTGCATCTTGACGAGCAATTGCTTCAGTCTCGTCCCACTCTAGCTCCTGAATGAGTTCCCGGGCGGTCAGACCAGTGGCGCCTAAGATATCTGCCATTCGTCGCATTGCTTCTTGATGCCGTCCAAAATCGCGGAATCCTAAGCAATCCTCCACGAGAGTTACCGAGAACCCGTTGCGGACGGCATCCAACGCGGTCGCGAATACAGAGACATTGGAAAGCGAGCCACAGAGGTATATCTCAGTCACAAAATGTGTCCTGAAGGAGAGTACAAGGCCGGGCGACTCTAGGGCAGAGTATCCCGTTTTGTCCATTACGGTGTCATGTTGAATATCGATGGCGGCCAGGATCGGTGCCGGGAATTGATATCCCGGGCTCTGCGGGCCACCGCATGGCGACGGATTGGCAGAGAGAAATGCTTCCGGATCCACCGGTTCTGGGGAATCACGACCCGATCCCACTTCAATTATATCCGAAGTGGGCACCCGCTTTCTACGCGGGGGTTCTCTGGTCAACACAATACGGTCCCCAAAGTCCCAGTCAATGATGGTCTGAGGGGTTTCAAACTGTGAGCGTACCCACACAACATCCCCAATTTCACGGAAAGCAGATGCTAATTGGGGAATGATTTCGAGGATATCCGAAGTGTTGGGGATAGGTAAAGCCCCGGATGGACGGACAAAATCATTCTGAAAGTCAAGCAATAGCAAAGCCTTCCGAGTTTTAATAGTGGGCAAGTCCCCGAACGAGAAGTAACTCATCCTGTAGACATGGTATGACTGGAGCTACAGTCGAAATGGAAAAAACAATTGGACAGACCAAACGGTTGTTGGTGGATATGTCCTCTGATAGGGGGGTTTAGGCGGAGAGATTTGAAGGCCTGAGGCAGAAATTGCATCTTGGGGGACCTCTGGACATATTGGGGAACGAGTCACATAGGCGTGAGTCACGTGGATATCAAAAAGTACTCATACGGAAAGCGGCGCTGGATAGGACCTCAGAAGCAAATGCGGAGTACGGAAGATTGGAGTCTGGACCGTGAGTTAGGTATGTCCGGAGTTGGCTCCTCCTCCGGGGAGATCTGCCCTTAGAGACAATGCAATCAGAAAATGAGCCATACAGCATTGCTTGTCGCACTGGGAAACGCAATTCATGACATAATCCTACGCATTCGGCCAATCACGTGCACGGCCGGTGTCGGTGTGGGGCTCCGGGGAGGGAGGGCAGCTCTCCGAGACTTGCTACGATGACTCGACTCGCCCAGTAGTATTCGCCCATTATTTAAATTCCAAAGCTTCCCCAGCTCAACCTTTCCTCCTTCACTCTCCACTCTCCTCTCTTCCATACATACACAATGGCTTCCCGTGGTCTTCCCCGTGCCCTCCGTCTTGCCCGCGTGGCCGCTCCTCGCTCGGTCATCGCCACTGCCCTTCCTCGCCCTGCCCTGGCTGCCGCTG
Organism: Penicillium crystallinum; assembly: GCA_027569675.1. NCBI lineage: Eukaryota > Fungi > Ascomycota > Eurotiomycetes > Eurotiales > Aspergillaceae > Penicillium > Penicillium crystallinum. The sequence goes on from JAPDKR010000083.1 coordinate 42,474, forward strand.
CTGCCGTCCCCCGTGTTTCCTCGGTCGTTACCCCCGTCCGTGGTGTCAAGACCATCGACTTTGCCGGTGTCAAGGAGGATGTCTACGAGCGTGCCGATTGGCCCCGTGAGAAGCTCCAGGAGTTCTTCAAGAACGATACCCTTGCCCTCATCGGCTACGGCTCCCAGGGCCACGGTCAGGGTCTGAACCTCCGTGACCAGGGTCTCAACGTTATTGTTGGTGTCCGCAAGGATGGTGCCTCATGGAAGGAGGCCATCCAGGACGGCTGGGTCCCCGGCAAGAACCTGTTCGATGTCAACACCGCCATTGAGAAGGGTACCGTTGTCATGAACCTGCTCTCCGATGCTGCTCAGTCTGAGACTTGGCCCGCCATCAAGCCCCTCCTCACCAAGGGCAAGACTCTCTACTTCTCCCACGGTTTCTCCCCCGTCTTCAAGGACCTCACCAAGGTCGATGTCCCCAAGGACATTGATGTCATTCTCGTTGCCCCCAAGGGTTCCGGCCGTACCGTCCGCACCCTCTTCCGTGAGGGCCGTGGTATCAACTCCTCTTTCGCCGTCTTCCAGGACGTCACCGGCCAAGCCAAGGAGCGCGCCATCGCTATGGGTGTCGCCGTCGGCTCCGGCTACCTTTACGAGACCACCTTCGAGAAGGAGGTCTACTCCGACCTCTACGGTGAGCGTGGCTGCCTGATGGGTGGTATCCACGGTATGTTCCTCGCCCAGTACGAGGTTCTCCGTGAGCGTGGTCACAGCCCCTCCGAGGCCTTCAACGAGACCGTCGAGGAGGCTACCCAGTCCCTGTACCCCTTGATCGGTGGTAACGGCATGGACTGGATGTACGCTGCTTGCTCCACCACTGCCCGCCGTGGTGCCATTGACTGGTCCAGCCGCTTCAAGGACACCCTGAAGCCCGTCTTCAACGATCTCTACGACAGCGTCTACAACGGTACCGAGACCAAGCGCTCTCTCGACTACAACTCCCAGCCCGATTACCGTGAGAAGTACGAGAAGGAGATGCAGGAGATCCGGGATCTCGAGATCTGGCGCGCCGGAAAGGCCGTCCGCTCTCTTCGCCCCGAGAACCAGAAATAAATAATACATTGATACCCGTGGGGGTTCAAAAAATGATGATGTACGATGAACTGTTCTTTTTGGGTTTCAAGTCGGAAATATTATTTTGAGGCTGTTTAGGCCATTCCCCAATGACATTTTTTCTTTTACCATTTCAATAATTCTCCTTGTATACCTAGGTAGCTTGTAGTTTGCAGCGTGGATACTGTAGCTTCCTCTTGTACCTGCAGATAGAACGCGCCGAGCCCCAGGCGGAGAAGAGTCCGGGGTGAAAAGAGTCATACTCTCCCATCACCTTGGCTCTTCCCTTTCGTCTCTGCTCAAGCCCACAAGATGGCTTCTCCCGCCGTAGCTGCTCAATCGCTCACTCCAGCCGCAATCCAAGCGGCGTATGATCTCATTCAATCCCATGTTCACCGTACACCTTTGTTAACCTGCACAACCCTCAACGCCATCGCTTCAACCCCGCAGCTCCCCGAGGCCTTGGTGGGAACGCCATTTGAAGGCCAGGTCCCCGCGTGTCCGCAATTTCGATTTTTCTTCAAGTGTGAAAACTTCCAGCGGATTGGGGCCTTCAAAGCCCGAGGTGCATTCCATGCATTGCTACGGCTGCTGCAAGAGCGAGGGGAAGAAGTGAAGCGGCGCGGAGTAATCACCCATAGCTCTGGTATGATCTTATCTACGTCTTCTATCAGACATACAAAAACATATAGATGTATTTATATACATACTAACCCCTTATCGCTTCAGGAAATCATGCACAAGCTCTCGCCCTCGCTGCCTCCTCCCTAGGAATCCCCGCCTACATCGTGATGCCTCGCATCAGCACACCATCCAAGATTGCGGGTACTCAGTCCCATGGTGCGCAGGTCGTCTTCAGCGGCTCGACAAGCGTAGAGCGTGAAGCTGTGGTGGCAGAGATACAGGCAAAGACAGATGCCATTTTGGTGCCCCCATATGATGATTTCAATGTCATTTGTGGGCAGGGCACCACAGCTTTGGAGCTCGAGGCACAGCACGCCGAACAATCCGGGTCTCGGAGCTTGGATGCAGTCATCACACCCATCGGTGGGGGCGGACTCAACTCTGGTGTCGCGACATGGTTTTCAGATAAGTCGACGCGTGTATTTGGTGCGGAGCCCAGCCTTGAAGGTGCAGATGACTGCCGGCGTGGATTACAGGCAGGGAAGCGTGTAGAAACTGTCAGTACTCTCACGATCGCAGATGGATTGCGTACTCCGGTGGGATTACTCAATTGGGAGATCATCTCCAACGCGAAGAAGGTGGAGGGGGTGTTCGCCGTCACTGAGGAGCAGATCAAGGCAGCCATGCGATTGGTTCTGGAGCGGATGAAGGTTGTTGTTGAGCCGAGTGCCGTGGTTGGACTTGCCGCTTGCCTTTTTGACGAGAACCTGCGACGACGAGTTGAACAAGAGGGCGGCAAGGACGGATGGGATGTTGCAGTTGTATTCAGCGGCGGCAACACAACAGTTGAGGCGATTTCCAAGTTGTTTACTTAGAGATACAATATCACATAGAAAGCATAATCGTGAATAAATATAGTCTGTAAATATATTGATTTCAATAATCAGGGTCAGTGAGCTCAATTCCGGAGTCATTTATGTAGAATGAAAAGCTTCCACCATTTCTGGCCTCGATTGCCTCAACTACCCGACGGGACCATGCATCTCGTCCCCACGGATTGACCCATGCGGAGATCTTTCCTTGCTGTACCACACTCTGCCGCGAAGGGGCATCCCTCAGGGCTGCATGAGGAGCCATGCTGGGTGGGAATGGACGAACAGAAGCTCGGTGGAGTACCAGGCGTAATGTAGGCAATGTACCCCACGGCGCGGGGAGAACAGGTCTGAGGACTGGAGGACAAACCTGGGGCTCGTCATGATGACCAGAACCAGGTGCTCGGTGTCCAGAGACTGTTGTGGTATATACAACTGCACATTGAAGTTGACCCTGTAAACGCTTTAACTCTAGCGCGAGCTCACCGTAGAGTTCGGCTGAATGGAAGCTTTGTTTCAGCTCGTGTTCATGATCAAGTTCTGCCCGAGGACGGCCTATTTCTTTGGTTCGAGCGACTTCGTCGCGCAGTCGATCTTGCCAGAAGAAGGCAGTGGCACTGTCAATAGCGACCATTTGCAAGGGACGAGAGGCTGAACAATGTCGCGAGAGATCAAAAAGGTACGAGTCTAGCACATGAAACGTTGCCAACAGAGCAGATGACGATTGCGGACGAAAGACATGGACATGCTGTAATGCAGAGACAAGCAATGATTCAAGATCATGGTCGGCTATGCCATCTGATCGGACCTGGGTATTTGGGTCGAGTTGTCCGCGCTGCTGTAGTAGTATACCTCTAGCCACGTTCCTTAGTCTCTCAGCGTCAAACCGATCGTCGGTGTCTATGAATACCACGGCTGCCTCTTGTCCACCAATTGAAACGTCACCGCATTTTTGTGGCAAGATAGCAAGTGCTGTAAGATAGTAAAGCAACTGTGACTTGCCCGAAGCTGACAGGCTGCTTGAAATCTCCACAATAGGACCATGCTCTTCCCTACTACCTTGTTGATCAGGTAAGAGCAGGTTAGCAGATGGGTCAATGTCAAGTTGTGTTGCATCGGCTTTAGGAACATGACCAGCCGGGACTTCATCGGACAGAAGCATCTCCTCGTCTTGGGCAGCCTGTTGGTTTGCAAGCTCTTCCAGATCAAGGGCACTTCCATACTGGTGTTCCCCCGTGATCACAGCATCCGATGGTATAGTAGGCCCTCTCGGCGCAAAAACATCAAGCAAAGCATCTAGAACGGGTACACCCGTGGAATACGGGTCATCTCTTGGATGATCAGGGTTGGAACTTGCTAATTCTGCAAGGATCTGATACTCATCAGCTCTGATCCAGGATTACAAGATATGAAGCTGCAATACCTCATCCAGGGTCTCTTGGTGTACACTGGCTAGTGATCTCTGACCGAGGTTGGCGGCCATGACGAGCAATGGCCTGTGTCATGAATCTGACATCACTGGAAATGACAGTGACTCATAGAAATTCCAATGGCTACAGGCGACAAGGTCTCCTGCGGTGGTGCGGTGGAAGTGAATCAAACAAGAAGTTGGGAAGCGCCGAAGAAGAGCGCGGGTTACGGAGCTTCCGCAGAACTTCAATCTCATTCTCCGCGAGTTCCCCTTCAACTCACACCCTCCAATCCCCAAATCCCAACACAGAATCGTTTGCTGTCTGAGTGATCTTGTGAAATCAACCATCCTAATCATGGCTCCTCTCGTCCCCGTCTTTTCCGCCGAGTCCCTCCCCGATCATGTCAATACCGTCCGCCGGAACTTCCAAGAGAAGCGCCGCAAAGGCCAACCAGTCGACTTGAAGGAGTGCCCATTACTTGAGATGACACAGTTCTCCTGTAATCCACCACAAGATGGTATTCCTGAACCAGGGGTTGTAGTATGCAAGCCTGTGGTGCGATTGTTCCGACGGTAAGTGGCCATTGAATGCCCGTTGAATGTCATGTCACGAATGGCAAGCTAATTTCGTAGCTGTGCCGGTGGATTAACAGTTGAGACAACATCATGGGAGCCACTCAGGCTGGCAGAGGAAGCGAAACAAAAACAAGCAACCAACAAGCAATAGTGAGGAAGCAGGACTACTTTGCATTACCGCATGCGCATTGGGTGGAGTTTACTTATATGGGATTACAAGCTTTGGAAGAGTCCAAGAATAAATTTACATTTCACTAATGCTTGTGACTGCCATGGGGTATCTCCTCAGGTCATGCTCCTGAACTTAAACACAAGCGCCAATCCAAGAAAAAAAGAACGCCAGTACACCATATGCCTTGAAAGATTACACACCAGTCATGGTCTCCGCTGGTTCGGCACTTGAAGGAGGCTTGGGGGTCTTTTCCTCCGCCCGCCGTGTCGAAGGCGTCCGACGCCATAAATCTCTCTCACAGTTGACGATGGGCCCCAACTCCATGTTCAACGAAAGCTTGAGCCGAGACTTGGTGTCCGCATCGCCCGGGCGTCCTGAATCTATATCCATCGCAGAGCTAGTCAAAGTGCTATGAGAATCTTTGCCGTACTTCTTGAGTAGCCCTTTGGTCGTCTTTTCGAACATGCTTTCCATGCTATCCATTCTCCGACCCCAGAGTTTCCTATCGCGTCCACTTGAGCCCGCCTGGTTGTCGCGGAATGCGGCGCTTGCTAACTTCCGTAATGCTTCCTCGCCGTGCCGTCCATCTTCCGCAGCACGTTCACGAATCTTGCGCGGGTCATTGTCGCGTGCGATAAACACCGCGGTGGCAGAATAGGTGTGCTTGCTCGGAAAGCTCGGGAAATGTTTTGGGATGTATGGGCGACTTGCAAAATCATCCTCGCTACTCAGCGCAGTGAGGAATGGGAGGGTTTTTGAGATCTCATTCTCTGGCGGTGGAGATGGTAATAATGCCGGTGTGGGTTGGTCTGAAGGTGCTGGTTTGAGGTGAGGGAGAAAATCATCGGGGGAGAGGCGAAAACGCTTCAAGGCGTGCTCAAAATCTTGAGGGATAGGCTGGATGCGTCGCGCAGATAACATAGATTGACGAATGAATGTGGAGAATCGTAGCATGTCTAAAATTTCGCGCGCCTTCGATCAGTTTAAGCTTCAAGATGAAACTAGCAGATTCACGTACATTCCTCAGTGGCACTGCGGAAACTTGACAATGCAGCTGGGTCGGCAATATCAAACCCGGTATCTTTCAGTGTCTGGCCAATTGCCCGATTCATCAACAGATCGAGGTGAGTGTCATCTTGCACAGCTGGCTCGGACGTGGAAGGGAGTTCCACGGGCTCCTGCAGACGATGGTGATGATGGTAATGACGTTTGATCCGCTTGGGGTTGTTTTGGTCGAGAGATGAGGAGGGGCGTTTAATCTGAGCGCCCGCTGTCGCCATGGCCATTGTATTGATCTGATGCATGAACTGGTTGTCCGGATGAGGCTTGTTATCGAGTTGAAGGTCACGTGGGCGGTGAGATATGAGCAGCTTCGGAGTGTCTACGATGGGAGCAATGGTAGCTACATGTGCGGAGTGATTGCTGTGAGGGTTCAAATAGATAGGCTATGTAGATATCCTAAACGACTTACTGGGCTGGCTCAAGGAAAGTGAGTGTCAAGGTGCAAATGTCCATTTTCAGACAATAGACATCTTACATAGTACGGTCCAAGTGCATCCATGCGACTGCATTTGGTACTCCTGATGTTTACTCTAGAATGAGATAGCTAGGTAATATTATAGATTGAAATCCACGACCGACATGATATCTAGCAAATTATGACTGAAGACTTGGAACTAGAAGGTCGTAAATATAGAGTCAAGTGAACATGCCATATGGATGACTCTCATAGTACGGCCGACCAATCCGGCGGCTCGCTTAGTCCGCTCCGAAGCTTCAACTTCACTTCACAATTCAGCCTTCCTCTTTACCCCCCCTCTCCTCTCCCCACCAACGTCCGAGGCAGGTTCTAAGCTGTCCGCAATTCACTTCGTTCTCGTTTGAGCACCGATTGACGCTACATACTCATCATAATGCCCGCCGCTATTCCCCCTATCACCGGCGTACGTCCCCCTTCCGCTCAAGGCCGGGTTAACCCGAGCGGGTTGATCAGGTCAATGGAGATGGTAGCGATTGTTTACTGACATACCATGCGTGCGAACAGATGCTCCGCCGTGGTCTCGTTCTGGACCTGAGCACCGCTTTCGGTAAGTTGTGATTCGGATCAGGTGGTATGATCGAACGACGAGTTGTTCACCACGGTCTTTCGGAAGCGACCGAATGGAATATCAGCACTCAGAAGATGGCTGGAAGGATATCAAAATACGGCTTAGGTTCTAACTGGGATATCATTGCTCTAGGTTTCGGTACTACCTTCGGTTACCTCTGGTGGTACGGTAAGTAGATCATCCCCGGCTGCGCGCCAACCCACGCGATCAATGACACGATCCCTGACCATGTGTCTGTCCTACAGGCTTCCACCTCCCCCGCGTTCGTGAGCGCGATACCTACTACGCCCGCCTCGAGGCTGAGCGTGCTGCCCAGCGCGGTTAAATCGATCAATACTGATCGCCTCCTCTCGAATGCCTCCTTCCCGCCCGTTCGGCGCCATTATTTTTCTTTGTCAAAGCGTTATCTAAAAAATCGCCCGGGCATGGGGTTGTGTCTCCGCATCTTCCATCGGGCTTGGTTAAATCGACGGGTGTGTACGAGTGGGCGGTTAGATTTGAGATCGATTGTACATATACACCAGTGGACAACCAGACTGTTTTGATTTTGGACCGTGATTTCCTACTGGCCTTCAACTGGCTTTAGCCAATGGCGGGCAGTCCATGTAGTCTTGCCCGAAGTTTGCAGTCCGATCCAGCGATGTACTTGACTCCTACAATCAGACCTAGCAAATACGCTTAGTGGATCTATTGTATTCAAACGCTAATTACGCCGGATATATGTACGAGGAAACACCAGCGCGCCCTCCCATCCGGGATCGCCTAACCATGTTTCCGCCATGTGTGAAAAGCCATAGATCATCATTCCGTATCTGCGTGGGTGACAGCAGTGCATGCTTATCGCCATGGGGTATAGGCGAAGTTGAGATATGGGAACCGATAGAAACTGCAAATGTGGAACCCTGAACATTGTTCACGGAAGCACCCGCTCAAAGAGTACACCTCGAACGGACCCGCCGGCCATGGAACTCCGTACATTCTTCTTGAAGGCCTCACGGGTGTTGCGAAGATCGTCGGCGGCATCCTTGTTGAGGGGATCGGAGGCGTTGGGCTCGAGGAAAAGGAACTGCAGTGAGTTACTGGTCAGCGCATGTCATGGCCATTGATAGGAGAGTGATTATCAGACCTGCATGCCAACAATGACGGCATTCAAATTCAAAACAGGCTTCCAATCCTCTCGTAGAATGTTTAAGCAGACGTTGCCCTCCAGGTCAATATTGGGGTGATAGATCTTTTGTGTGCATTTGACCTTTGGTGGATCGTGGGGGAAGTTCTGGTTGACGGCAAAGCTAAAATTGAATACACCACCTTTGTACATGCCCTCGTCGGGTTCAATGGTCAAGGTGAAGTTCAAGATATCATCGGGGTTCGGGAAAGACATTTTCATCGTACTTCCGAGAGTGAGTTCTTGAAGGTCTATAAAGATGGTCAGGGATATCAGAATGGTCTCCCAAGGGAAGAAGAACGGGTTTCCTGTCCGCTATAAGGGAATTTCTTACCTCGTTGTACGCGTAACTGCGCGGCGGTAACCTTCTTCTTCTTCTTGCCTGCAGCACCTTCCGCATTCTCAGCCTCCTGCTGCTTTTGTTTCTAATCAAAATGTTAGAAGCGATCCAGATATCAAGTATTAATAAGAATCAGCTCACCATGGACCAGATTTTCAACATTTTGGCTGAGAGTCACCACCCCACCTAGTGGAACGGACGGTTTTCGGGGAGAGATTCAGGTCGGTGGAGATTGACAGCGGCAAAGGAAACGCTGGAGGGGATACAGAACGCGACAAGATACAAGAAAGCAGAGCTGCCTTGTTTGGAAATCAAGAGCAATGGTGTCAAGCAGAAGAAATAGTGGAGTGCTTGCGGGGGTCTCAGATCAGCAATCGCCTTTATCGCCTCTCCGCCTTCTGAGGGCCAGTTGACGTATCCAAAATGCGTGCATACTACACGTTTACAGAGGAGACTATGCCCCGACTAAAGAAGATACCATAAAGTAACAAGAAAAATATGTTAAATTGGAGTAATCATAGCGCCTCCCGAATGCAGTTTCGGTGCAGGGCTGGTCCGACGAAAATCCACGTCAAGAGTCAAGGTAGAACCGCGAGAATACATATTGGCTGGCATTGCAAGATCAAAAGAGGACAGAATTGGGCATCTTTAGGTAGAATACAAATCACGGGATGGAAGAAGGAAAAATGGAATGGAACATTGTATCAGGGGGTCATGAAAAAGGGTACACAGGGTGCGTTCGCTGGAATCGAACTACCGGCGTGCGAAGCAGCACTTGACACCAGTGCGACCCAGGAACCAACAACAGCCAATGAAGCGGAATAAGGCGACGATAGCGTTGGACCACAGAAGAGCCTGGAAGAAACGGGCTGTACGATCGGTAGCGGTGTTCTGGGACTAGGTTAGTGGCCTGCCTAGTGACAATGCGGATAGAGGGTGGGAACTCACTGTAAAGCCGAACTTGTCGACGGACTCGCTGGTAATGCAAACAGCCAGGAGGCCGTTACTGAAAATCCAAAAGGTGACGAGACGGGTGCGGAAACTCTTGTAGGAATCCTCCAGAGACTTCTCGTCGTGCTCGACAGGGGCAACGAAGGGAGTCAGTGCTCGCTTGACCGTGGCCTCGAACTGACTGTCGATGTCCGCTTGGGGCTTATCGATTTCTTCTATTACTGCATCCTTACTGCCTTCATCCTTGGTGACTGTAGCCGACGGCAGGGCATCCGCCTTATCGGAACCTTTAGTACCCCATGAGACATCGTGCCAGTTGCTGAAAGCGTAGACGTTCAGGATGTTGATGTAGGATGATTGGACAACCATGTACGCGGGGAACGAGGTGAACATGTGCCATGGATCGGCGTACATGAAGGAGGCAACGAAGTAGAGACCAAAGGTGGCAGCCAAGGCAATGATAATAATACCAGCGCCCGTTGAACCAAAGAAGGAATCGAGGAATTCTTTGACGCCTTTATCGGTGACAAAGTCCATAGGTGCGCCACCACTGAACGCGCGAACGACAAGGTAGATCGAGTCAACCACGATGTAAACCTGAATCAGACCGAAGACCACGAAGGAGGCAAGGTACGAGAACTTGGAACCCTTGGGTCTGTTGCCGAGAGCGAGAATGAATTGCAGCAATAGGAAGGCAAGATATCCATATTTCACGATGGTGTTGATAATAGGTGTGGCCTTCTCTCCGAAGGGGAATGCGGTGAAGCCGTTGTTTTTGTTGGGAGTTCCGACGAGATCAATGATGACAGTGGTGGTGAGCCAGTATGATGCCAGCGAGAACCATGTGAGGAAGGTGTTGAAGATGTTGTACAATAATTGAATGTGGAGGAAGAACATGCGAACGATGTTGTGACCACTCTTGTACATACGACCGAAGTGCATCAGCGAGTAAATTCCTGCAGCGAACGAACCGTTGAGCCAACGACGACGCTGGGAGATGAACTCGGCGGCACCCTCAGGAACATCAGTCTCACCCTTGGAGGCCTTGACGTACGACAGGTGCCACTTGGAGCCTGCTTTCGCGACCAATTCGAAACAAAGAATACGATCCTCGGCCAAGAACATGTTCTTCTTGAAAATGTTCATACCTTCAATACCCTTCTTTCCGAGTTGTTTGGAGAGAGTGTGATCACCGTGGAAATATTGTTCAAGCGGACGACCCATGATTGCACGGAATCGATAGGCTGAGAAGGCACCGGGCAAGACACTAACATAGCCGAATGAACTCTCAAGAGGTTTATCCAGAATGTTACTGATCTTGTACTCGAAATTCTGAGCAGCCACAAGCGGGTTGACCAAGTTTCGCCATCCCTTACCCAACATAGCGTGGATCTCACCACAGGCACCACCAAGATCCTTGTCGTTGTAGAATGCCTCCCAGAGGTACAGCAACGATTTAGGACCAGGTTTAGTACCCGCATCCAGGAGGATACAAACCTCAGGATTCAAAATCCGGCCGAAAGCGTTAAAGAGCCAGCGATGCGAGTTGATCTTCTTACTGTTCTTTTGTTTCAAACAGAACATCATTTGCACGGGAGGGAGAGTGCTAGGGCCATCGTCGGTAGGCCGAATAAGCTGCTGGCTGGGGGTGACTGAGAGCTGGGTCGTGTATTCGAACTGGGGTGTTTGGTTAGTCCCTAGAAGGCAAATGTTCCGTCAATCGACTCACAATATGCGCCACAGTCTCCTTTCCATCAACGTCGCGTTTCATGACACCATCCTGGTAGATACCAACTGTCGCAAGGACATCGAGAGTATCTTTGTCGCAAGGGTCGATACCATCAAAGACGAGTGCCACCACAATCTTTTGCCATGCAGGTCCACCCTTGTTCCAAAACTCGGATTTCTTCAAGTTGACGATCTCCCGAATATTCTGCATCACACCGTGCAGCGTACGAGCTGTCAGGTTCTTGTCCTCGTTGTAGTAGGTGATTGCGATCAGCAATTCCGTGTGACGGTTGTACATAGCGGGACGTAGGTTGTAGCCATTGTGGAGAGTGAATTCGTTGGGATCACAAGTGGCTGCCGTGTCTGTCACCAGAGAAAAAAAATTGTTTAGCTCTTTCCACACTGTGTCTGCGTTGGGTTAGTACATACATCGCATGTGAGTGAATTCTTCGCTTCCGCCTTCCACGTCGTTGCGGTATTTGGCCTGGATGGCATTTTGGATGGCACTGGGCACAGGGTAATCAACACTGAGGACCGATCCCTGCACCAGCTTGACTTTCCTCGTCGCATATCGGCGCAGGCCACCACCACCACCGGTAGGGGCACCGCCGGGGGCTTGTCGCTGACGCCACGCCTCTGTGGACGAGGTCTCGCTGCGTGCATAGGGCGATGCGACTCGGCCAGGCACCCCGAACGCTGACGCTGGCGATTCATCGTGACCGGAGTAGGTATTTCCCGTACTGTAGGGGTCGTGGTACGAAGGAGCGCTATCCGTAGCATAGGTCTCTGTTAAGCTGTATCCGGAAGCCGGACGCTGAGGAGATACCCCACGGGAGTGGGGATCATCGAAGGGAGTCGCAAAGGGGCCCGACGGCTGGGACAATAATCCCCGGGCTGCATCTTCATCCTCGCGATACTAAACCGAACCACAATTCCCATGTCAGTTTGGAATCCCTTCACCGCCTCTTTTGCCCCAACGTACCTGCGAAGCTGGCACATCCTGCAGACGATGACCTTCATCGTAGCTGGGTGAGTGCGATCCAGAGCCGTGGTAGGCCATGGTGTCGCCAAAAAGAAAAAAGAAAGGGTATTCGAAGTCAAGGGATATCTCTTTCACTAAACAAGGCGCGTTTCCAAATCACAATCAAAGCCACCAGGGCGGGGGATGTAGGGCAGGAACAGATACAGTTCCTGATAATCTCAAGATCTGGAAAAATTGAATCAAGGGCGTTTCCACGAAAGAAAAGAGAGGAGAGAAGGGGGAGGGGGGCGGGAAAAAAAAAGGGAGTGAGACTCTCAGGTCAAAAATAGACCGTCTCTAGCCCCGTCCTGGATTAGTTGCCCCCCCTTCGATGTTTCTTTTTATTCTTTTCGCTTTCTTTTTATTAGACTATTTGGTGAGATTGATTTTGATTAGGTCGTTTAATCTAATAGGTCCTCTTTAATATGGACCGTATCCTATATACGGGCTGATATAGAGTCCAACAGACCTCCATTCCGGGCATTGGTATGACTCCTATCTCGAATTTGCTTGTTCTTTCATACTCCGTATTCCGTTGAGATCAGTTTCAAGGGCTCCTTTTCTTGACATGAACAATATTTTAGGTACTCCAGATGATCCACCATTACCCTTTCTGGGGCTGGATTGACAAGACTAAAACATCCGAACCCAATAAACTGGCTCCACTGGTGAAACATTCGGTGAACAGAGACCCTGAGTGGTACGGAGAAGACTAACGGACTACTCTGTACGAAGTATGAAGTACGGAGTGCAGACCAAGAGATCGGCTTCATTCTCACATTCTTGACCTTGGGAATCACAACAGCTCAAGGCTTAAGTTGTGGCCAGGGGATCCGTGGCATGCTTGGGCTGACCACTGAGTTTGGGTAGCAGAGATGCATGATGCACGCACATACTTCGTACTCCGTACGGAGTATGGAGTACACCGTACCTACATGTACAGGGTACAGAGTGCAAAGCACAGGTGTCCGTAGTGGAAGCCCTTGGGAGTGACATCTTCCCCTGGCAACAACTATAAGGCTGAAGACGAGATCACCTGACTGATAATCCAAGACACTATGTTTTACTCGGATTAGAGGCGAAGTCGATCCTGGCTATTATTATCACTGATCCCGAACGGAAAGATTCAACGGTCTTCAGATGAGAGTATGCCAGGTCAGGTCTGGAGTACTTTGTACTCTGTCCAGACCCTCGATGTACCTCCAGTAGATACCTCTTCTCACCTCGTATAATAAGATTTCAGTGGCAAAGTCTCCTGTTTGTTCTGTTTGCTTTGTTCTTGTCCGTTCCAGATTGATTGGCCACTAGCTCCGATGGGGCTTAGTGGGACAGGGGGGATGCAAACCAGACAAACCTGTCCGTCAAAAGAAACCAAAACATCGTAATCTTGGAAGATCATTGATCCGAGGGTCCAGACCAGCCATCCAGCCAGAGAGTCCACCTCAAGCAAGGTGAACATGAGATGAAACAATTTTGGATCTATTAAAGGCCATCTGCATGGAAAGATTCGATCGGATATTCTGCAGAGGAATTCCGGACGTTGCACTACGTACTTGGTTCTCCCGACATCACTTTGAATATTCAGAAGTATAGAATTGTGTACCTGACTCCCCGTACCTTTCTTACTCGTGGAACCCAAAGGCTGTGCTGGCCCGTGACTTGGACCCAATTCTCCTCTTCCCCCCCCCCGTCTCTCTTCGACTCCATTCAACAAACCTCTCGTCTCTCACTTCGTCATTCTCCGCTTCTCCCACATCTATCTGGGTCTGTGAGTCGATTTGATCCGAATGTGCGTCGGGCCAACGTCAACTCATCCCCTATTGCGACCAGTCTGGGACATTGACCAAGCGTCTGGACCATTCCAAGGACCATGATCATCGCCTAACTTGTACATTTGGACCTCGATATCCCACACAACACTCGTTTTCTGTCACTCATTTGGTGGCTTTGATGATATACTGTTTACGCTCACGACTTGACGCCGACCGAGCATACCACACTCTTTTCACTTTGCGCAATACCTGCCGTTGAGCGGCTTTGTTGATATCGTTTCTTTTTTTCTTTTCGTCTTTTCTTTGTCTCGTCTGATCCCGCCCATCATGTATTCCGACTTCGATTCCACCTTCTCGCCCGCCCGCTCCATCTTCAAGCGTTGCAAACAGTGCGAGACTTCTTCTCCCGCCTGTCCCGCCTGTCCCGAAGGTTCAATATGTACCATGACCGCGCCAAGCTGCGATGAATGTGCGACTACAAAATGTGTATCCACAGGCTCGAAATCCTCGGACGACGGGGGCACAAATACTGGTGCCATTGCGGGTGGTGTTGTTGGTGGTGTAGCTGCCATCGCCATCATTGTGTTTTTGATTTGGTGGTTCGTCATTCGCAAGAAGCGCCTGGAGCGCCAGGAAGCGGAGAAGGACGATTCATTCGCAGCCGCCCGCAGTGAACGTCAGTCCATCGCATCGACTGTACTCACTCGTGCCTCCAACGTGATACAAATCGCCTACATTCCCGGTGTCACCAATCGTTCCCCACCAGAGACCCCCGCCACCCTGGTGCCTCCAGTTCCCCCGCTTCCTGGGGCCACCCCTGATCAACACTTCTTCATGCCAGGTGACCTGCGTGATTCATCGTGGACAACCACTACCGGCCATCAGAGCATCTCTCCCACCTTGCGCAGTAGTGTGGCCACCACTATCTACCGGAACGATGCTATCGTCAGTGCCATGCCTGCACAGCAGATTCAGCGCTCTCGTGCAGCCGTCGTGAGTATCCATAATGGAGGCGCACAAAACGCCCCCGGCGATGACTCTCCCGTCGCGGTCACCATTACTCCTGCAGATGCACCCGCTGTCCCGGCCATTACCCAGGCGCAATTGGCCCGGGCAGAGGCTGTCAAGGGCAACAGCTCGTGTGTGGCCCGCAGTGTAACCGCCAAGCCAGTGATGGTGCGTGGTCCCTCGGTGAAGAAGAAGGAAGCGAGCAAGCCACCTGTCAACCGTGTCGAGGAGTTACCCGAGAACAATAAGAGCAGCAACGCAAGTCGGGCGGCGTCAGCCACCACTGGCGACCAATTCGGTCACAACACCTCCACGTTCGATGGATCTTCGTCGGACGAAGATGATACGTGTCCCTCATCCACCGCCAACCTGGAGACCGGTTCCTCTCCTCGTCAGAGTGATGCTCGCCGATCCTCTGGCTTGAGCGACGGTCGCAACTCCACTCGGACACCACCCGCAAGGGTTGAGAGTCCATTTTCGGATGCGAATGAGGTGAAATAAAGTGGGTCTGGGACCGACTGGGCGCAATGGTTTCTTTTTTTCTTCTGATTGTGATTTCCCATTCTGATTCTTTGTATGTATGGAGCCTGTCCCGGCTATTTGTACTTTTTGACATTCGAACATTCCCCCGGGTGCCTTGTACAGCGAGTGTTGGTACCCTGAGATGGGACTGTTGGTTGAATCTATACTCTCATTGGTATGATGTCTAAGTTGTGTCTCGATTTGTAGAGCTGAACCGCCATGGTCATCAGCATATCCCGTACCATCTAGAGTCTCGTTCAGATCAAACCTTTACATGGATCATAACCCCAGGTCTCCCATTGCGCTTTTCACTCGGTTCCTAGCAGTTTCTCGAACGTAGACTACATAGATAGAGTCTTTTTGATAGAAAGTCTTAGTCGCACCGCTTTTGTTTCGGTGTATTCTCGATAGGGGAAATGAGCAGTGAGCTCGGTCATCACTCCACCTATCTTTCCGCCTTTGATGCTGTTTATTTTCAAAATAAACAACCCTTATTCCAGGTATAAATTCTAGTGGCCGAGAGTATTCTAGTCGGCGAGGCTTCTTTTCCGTCATCGATTGGTGGATGTTTCTGAGGTGGGCAACATATATCATCCTCAGTCAGGTCACAGATATATAACCACAAGTAATTAGCACAACTTAACTCAATCCAATCCAGTAATTTATCACTCGTAATTGTCCGTTGAGCATGATGGATAGTGCCAGTGATATCTAAACATAAAAACTTCTCAATCTATCTGGAATTGAGGAATAGAAGGACTACCAAGCTTGATCTACATTGGGTACATCTATGTACCCACAAGATGTGTCAGATAGTGGCAAATAACAGTGAAACGAGGTTCGCTAGCAGACAAAAAAGATCGTGATATAACCTAGATCTACCATTGGAAAAGAAAAAAAGGGTATCTAGACACATATCCCGTTAATGATGCTAAGCATTCTTGATCATGCCGCGCGCTCATCCATCCAACCCCATTCCACGTCCGATTTTGCGAATCAGTGCCCGCTTGAGAAGGGCTTCACGCGCAAGACTGCGCGTATGTCGCGACCAAGAGTCCACGCTAATAACCCCGCGGACTAGCGCAGCCTGCAGCGCATACAGCGCTTGCTGGATGCCTTGCTCCTCCGCGACTAGATCATACAGCTGTTTCCCGACCACCGTAGGGGCGACCAGGACGTCATCGATTGGAGGTAATCCAGATGAGATTTCTCCAGGAGCAGCGGACGTCGAAGGAACACTAGATGTGGAGACCGAGGTAGCACGGGCCCGTGCATCTGCGATGGTCGCATCAGCGCGGTGAATCGACTGCTGCAGGACGGTAGTATTGGACTGGAGTGTTGCATGGAGAGTATTGAGCGCTGAGATTTCTCCCTGCAGCGTGGCCATAGCGGCGTGCAATGATTGTGATTGCGAGACTAGGGACTGCGCAGCTGAGTCGGACTGCGCAGCGTTGGCCCGTAGTGTTTCAGCCAAAGTTTGGGACACGGCATGGAGCAGTGCATCTTTCTCTGGGTTTGGTGGGATTGGAGGCGCTGGTCCTGTGGGCGCGATTGATGGCAGCTCGACCTCAAATGGGGAAGTGAGAAGATCGGGTGCTACGGTCGTTACGGGGGCAATTGGGGGTGGACGGGGGCAATTAGATGGATATGCAGAATGCTGAGGATATGGAGGACCGGAGGGTTGCTGGTGTGGCTGAGAAAGGGGTTGTGGTTGTACAGGCAAGTTGCCCCCCGTGGGACCAGCCTGGGGAGGGAACTGGCTTGATGCACCAGAGCCAGATTTATAAGGGATCGGAGCGCCACTGGCTCTATAGTACTGTGCTTGACTTTGAGCTGATTGAGGTGGCATCGACTGTCTTACTGACTGGGGAACTGGCTGTGTTAAGGGACCAGGGCTGGCGACCGGTGCTCCTGTCTGCCCTGGAGGCGCATAAGACTGATATGGTGGTACCCCGGGGCTGGCAATCTGGGGATTGTAAGACGACCGACGAGCATTTTGTTCTTTTGGTGGCAGCGGTGGCGGGGACCGATATTGACTAGCCGGGGGTGGTTGTTGTGGCTGCCGGTACTCACCAGCTGCGCCTGGCTTCGGCGGGGGCGGAGGGGGCACCTGGTTTTGATTGGTAGGTTGCGGAGACAGAGTTGGGGTTTGTCTTGTAGGAGCTCCAACACCGGGAGGAAGAGGTGGTAATGGTGGGGGTGTTGGCGCTGCTTCAGGCTGGGGCTGTGGCATTGGTTGTTTATATCGAACGGGTGGCTCCTTGGCAAACACATCCTGAAGGATAGAAAGGAGGTCGGCGATGGTAGAGCGCTGTGAGATTCATGGTCAGCAGTCGCTCAATCTATGTGTCGCGAATACTAACATCCCATGCTTCGGCCCAGTGTGCCAGATAGTGATGGAAGACCTGTCCCTCGAGAGTTACATGCTGCCCGACTCGCACCGCCATCTCCTGCGTCGGAGTCACATAAACAATTGGAGGCTCGCGGGGGTATGTATTCGGGATCCAAAGAGCAATGGGAAATCGGTATGTTGTTCCTCTAAAGGTAACAGGCAACGTGCCCACAAGGTGCAACAGGAGCGCAGAGAACCCTGTTTCATAGGCTAGGGAGCAATAAATGTGAGCCATATGTATCCGTATTCAACACATTTGGACACTTACTATAGACATCTGTTCGAGGAGAGAGCGAGGGATACTGGGAGAGCGCATTGGCAACATCGTGATAAGCCCGATTTGGGTCGCGGTAGGTCTGTTGTGGATCGTAATGATCCTGAGGGGGAATTAGTATAGCGCCTATGCAGTGATTTGAAGCGACAGACTTTTGACAAGACACTGTAGAGCCAGTTCAGTGTCCTTTGGGGGACCGCCATGACGAGGACTTGAATGGGAAAAGAGTTGGCTTGCGCTCCCTCCGCACTTCCCCGCAGCTTTCTTGGCGAGCTCATCTCCGAGTCCCTCTCTTACATCTGTACATCTGTTCCTAGGTATCTTCAACATCGATGTATACATTTGTGAAGTTCAATTTGACTGCTTGGAATTCCAATATGGTGAATTATGATCACAGGACTACTGGACACCGTTGTATCGACAGTTTATTCCCTCACCCCCTGAGGTCTTCACCTCGCTACTCCAGCTCCTTGGCGATGGCCAGAAACATGGGAGCTTCCAATTGATCATTTCAATTGGAAGGTTGAGAACAGTACTCTGTACTGCCTCCTTGAGCCTCGAAATACGAGACTCTTGTCTTATTCGTCATTAAAGGTCCACAGGATCCAGACCTCGAGAAAGTGATATTAGGGTCTCCTGAATTCCGAGACAAAGAGAACAGCCATTGAACAGCCCTTCTGGCACCGCAGCCAGTCATATTCGCCAGATCGAAGCCTATTCAGGCGATCTCATGCAGCCATCGTCACGACCTTGACACTTTCTTTGTCTCGGCTCTTAATATTGTTCTTCTCATTTGCTTAATATTGTTCTTGCCAGGTTTCGAGACTCACAATGCAGGTCAAACTAATTTGGACATTGGTACGGAGGACACTTGGGATTTTTCGCTTTGATTCACTATATCTTCCCATTGTCTGTCTCGGCTTCGACGAAACTGACCATTCACCCTGATTCTCACTTGATTCTGCTGATTATCTATATGATATTGATTGTCCTATAAATCTTCAATCTATACAAATAGCTTTCATTGTCGATCACGGCCACGCATCTTCTTGGTCCGATCTGAGAATTTCCTATGTGACCTATTCTAGCAACCCCTTCTACCGAAGATCACATCGCGAAGCTATGGCGACGCCAAAATCGAGCGACTCGTTCGATCCATTTCAACAGATCCTCACGTTCGAACGTGAGAATGGAAGTCATTTCAATGTATCAGTACCAGCACTGAATGCATTCGTTATGTACAATGTCCGGACGTGCATAAACTACGGCTGCCAGTTCGGGGCATCACTTACCTTGCTGGTGATTCTGCTGCTGCTGACCCATTCCGACAAGCGCCGCTCAGCCGTGTTCATATTGAACGGTCTAGCGTTATTCCTCAACAGCGCACGTCTGCTATTTCAAGTGATCCATTTCTCCACAAAGTTTGAAGAGGTGTATCCATATGTCTCTGGCGACTATTCCTCCGTGCCAGTGAGCGCATATGCCATCTCAATCATGGCGGTCATTTTCACTACCCTCGTCATCATCTGCATCGAAGTTTCGCTGGTGATTCAAGTTCACGTGGTTTGTTCTACCATCCCTCGCCTGTACCGACGGATCATCCTGGTGCTATCTGTCCTGATTGCCCTAGTGCCGGTTGGATTCCGCTTTGCGTGGACGGTGGTGAATTGCAGTGCCATCGTGTCACTGACCCACGTAGAGAGCATGTGGTGGATAGAAAGCGCAACCAACATCTGCCTCACCATCAGCATCTGCTTTTTCTGCGTGTCCTTCGTCACCAAACTCGGATTCGCCATCAAACAGCGACGCCGACTCGGAGTGCGCGAGTATGGTCCAATGAAAGTCATCTTCGTGATGGGCTGCCAGACCATGGTCATCCCAGCCATCTTCTCTATCATGCAGTACTATATTGTCGTACCGGAACTGCCCTCCAACGTGGTGACCCTGGTCGTCATCTCCCTACCACTCTCGTCAATCTGGGCTGGCGCCATCCTCGAGCACTCGCGCCGTCCGGGAAGCCGACACGAACGCCGACGCAACTTATGGCGGGCCCTGGTTGGAGGCGCTGATAGTACGCTGACACCCACCAAGGATAGTCCGACGAGTCTGTCAACTATGGGTGCAGCGCAAACCCTATGCTACTCGGACCAGACGATGGCCAAGGGCTCTCCAAGTTCGCAGGACACCGATGCCTTTTACGGAATCTCGGTTGAACACGATATTACCATCGATCGAGTTCAAAAGAGCAATTCGATGGTATGATAGACGCACCACTGCTCATCTGGTTCTCGAGTCTCTATTTCATGTACAATTCCTTATCCATAACTCAGTCTTTCATGTACATTTCTTTTCACATTTTCAAGCTATTCTGTTTTCCTTTCACAGACTTATTCTTAATACCAAGCAAAATCCATTTCCTTTCACTGCCCTCCACAATGGTGCTTGCATTGAACCGTAGCATGTGATAGAGATACTGTAGATCGACAAGATACGATGTACTTGGGAATTTCCTGTTGCTCTTAATTGAATCATGTCTATATCGGAGAGTTAATACAGCCATCAGGTTCAAATCATGCTCAAGGCCAAAGAAGGAGGTGGTTGTACACATGAAAGGGGTAGAACGGGGCTGAAGCATTTGGCAGACATCCAGCTGATCTACCAGATGCGGTAGAATGAGATGATCTGAGTCAAGTAAATTAGCAATACAACAAGAGTGAAAGACAATTATTTACAAACTAAACGCTCTATGTTGAGAACCACATGTGCGCCAGAACAAAAAAAAGATCAAAAAGCTAGAAAATTAATGATGCCCAAAGCTAATTCAATTGCACGTAGTTGGCTATTTCGAGGTTAGCAATGCTCTGTGCTTGATGACGGACTGAAGATTAGGCACTTACCCGGGAATTGGCCCTCCCGGCCTGCAACTCGCCCGGTCCACCATTCGTTTGTATTATCCGTGCGCTGGACGATTTCGATAATCTCACCGGCAGAGAAACCAAGGTCACCATGCGCCTGAGCCTCGTAGTCATAAAGGGCCGTCACAGTCTCAACTTGCTTACTGAGATGAGATGGCTTCGCCCGTGGGGGAGGGGGAGCAGGTTTGCTTTTGGCGGCGGCGGAGAAGCTGCCCGTCGGACTGGGGGTAACGCCAACAGAGGAATAAGGGGGTGGAGGATTATCTTCGGTAGCGGTAGAGCTAGAACGGCCGCGGCCGATGGCGCTCTTGCTGTCGGCACCCTTGCCTAGAGGGTTCAATTTGGATCCAGAGCGACGGACACCTTGGGTTTTGAAGTGCACGATGGTCAGAGCCTCGGCTTGTTCCTGGACATTCCCGCGCTTCTGTTCAAAGGCCTCTTCGACATCTAGTTCGAGGTTGAAGTAGCTGATGTTCAAGCCCTGCATTCGATCGTGGAGTGTGTAGAAGACATTGAGTTGCATATAATAGAAAGATTGGAAGAGGGGTCGGATGAACTCGGCTTCGAGAGCAAACAGCTTGGGTAGCTCATCCTTGAGCAGATCGTTGTAATAGTTGAATTCCTGGGTAGACTGCTCGACATCGTTCTCCGCTTTGTATAGTGCCTTTTCGTCCTTGAGTGATTTATCTTTCTTTTCTTGCAGCTTCTTCAGCGAGGCATTATGGCGGTCAAAGTCCAGCTGTTTGTGGTCACGCTTAACGGCTACCTTCCGGATGACCTTGATCACCTCGAGCAATTGGTCAGCAGGGCTGATAATGCGGCTTTCGATCATCTCGAGCTCCGGGGCCAAAGCCTCTTGCAATTCCCGAACAATGACTTCATATTCCTCGCAGGCCTGAATACCCTCTGTATTTCCTTCAAACTTGTAGGAGGTGGGATCGGATGCGCGACCGGAGATCGGCTTGTAGATTTCGGCGATGGCTTTGGAGAACTCGATTTGGTGGTTCAACATACCTACGAGCGCGGTCAGTATGTGGCATAACCACAAAGGCACGTGTCCGAGTCCGGGACTGACCATTGATAGCTGTAAAGTATTTCTTGGATTCATCATGTAACTTCTTAGTTTCTTTCTCCAGCTCATCAAAGCGGCGTTCGGCATCGCTATAGACGGCATCCTTGGTATGCACACCGATGTTGAACTTGGCCTTGAACTGTTGTGGCGCACGCACAATGCTCTTCTGAAAGCCTTTGAAACTCATGTCGGAAGGGTATAGTTGAATAAGGGGAAAGAGATCAAGTAGCGAGAGAGCAAAGAAGAGAAAGTGCCAAGGGCGGGGGGAAGACGAAGGAGCTTTTCCAAGGTTGGCACCCAACTCAATGACATAAGACTCAGCCAATGTCTCCAAAGAGAGATGTACCTTTATGGAGCATCGTGGCTGTACGCTGACACTTATACGATTTGTGTACTGATTTGCTCGATTTTGTGCGCTACTCTGCCTTATGATCCTGTGGCGCAGACTCTGGAGCTGATCAGGCACCAGGATTATCGGCTTTATACTCCATATGGCCATATTGTAGGGGGATACTGTGACTACTCCAATAAGTATACGGAATACGGAGTCCAACATAGAGACAGAATCCGTATCCCGTAGACAGGGCTATTCATAGGCTGATCCTCCGATCTCTTCTTTTCACGGCAGCCTTACCCGAAAATTGTAAGAACCGTTCGTCAAATTAAAGACCCCAGTCCGATCTTTATAATTGGGCGCACTAGGATCCCGTTTAAGTGTGCGGGGTGTGAATCACTTCGGCAATGGACAGGTAAGGATCTGTGTGGGAGGGTGATCGTAAAGGCTTGGGGAGAACTAGAACATATACCCTCAATACCACGGGGGAATGGAAATTAGATCCTGAGGAGAGCGGAAGCCCTGGAGGAGCAGAGAAAGCTCATACCTCTTTTCGGCCTGAGGCATCTCGGATAAACCCGATTGGGAAATCCCCGAGATGCTTTAGTCAGTGAGCGATGATAACAAAATGTTGGGGTCATTCTTCTTCTTCATCCCACATCCAAGGTATCGCATATCATCTTCACAATGACAAGCGCTGCCCCTGCTGCTTGGAGACAGGCATCGGCCTTCTCCAGGCGCCTTGCAATCTCCGGTACTCGGACTCCTCGACTATTCGCCACTGGCCTGCGCGGCACTCGGTCCTATGTCACCGGCACAAAAGTCGGCCAAGCTCAGGTTAACGTTGAGACCGCAATCAAGGATGAACAAAAGTCATTCATGAAGCAGTCGGGTGTTGCACCTCAGGGTGTCAACCTCCCTGGCTCGGCAACCTCCGGCGACGCCGCCATGAGCCCTTCCGCTGGTATTCTGAAGCAGGCCACCGTGATGGATCAGGGTACTCGGCCCATCTACCTCGATATGCAAGCTACTACACCCCTCGATCCCCGGGTTTTGGACGCCATGCTGCCTTATCTCACCGGTATCTACGGAAACCCGCACTCGCGCACACACGCCTACGGCTGGGAATCGGAGAAGGGAGTTGAAGAGGCTCGTGGGCACATCGCTAAGCTCATCGGAGCGGACCCCAAAGAGATCATCTTCACAAGTGGTGCGACAGAGAGCAACAATATGAGTTTGAAGGGAGTTGCGCGGTTCTTTGGTCGCTCGGGAAAGAAGAATCACATCATCACCACTCAAACCGAACACAAGTGTGTGCTTGACAGCTGCCGACACTTGCAGGACGAAGGGTTTGAGGTTACTTACCTGCCAGTGCAGAGCAACGGTTTGATCCGCATGTCCGACCTTGAGGCCGCCATGCGTCCCGAGACTTGCATTGTCAGTGTTATGGCCGTCAACAACGAGATCGGTGTGATCCAGCCGCTGGAGGAGATTGGCCGCCTATGCCGATCTAAGAAGGTCTTCTTCCACACCGACGGCGCACAGGCTGTTGGCAAGATCCCGTTGGATGTTAACAAGTTGAACATTGATTTGATGTCCATTTCCAGCCACAAGATCTACGGTCCCAAGGGTGTTGGTGCTTGCTTTGTGCGTCGTCGCCCGCGTGTTCGTCTCGACCCTCTCATCACTGGTGGTGGACAGGAGCGAGGTCTGCGCAGTGGTACTCTGGCTCCTCACCTGGTCGTGGGTTTCGGCGAGGCTTGCCGACTTGCTGCTAAAGACATGGAGGTAAGCAATCCCCAGTTTTCGTCCTGATTATCATGAGTTTCTACCTTGCAATATTCCGCGCTTCTGAAGTTTCCTGATCACTACCCATGTTTTTCTGGATATCGTATCCCACTTTATGTTCAAGAACAATGAGCCGGAAGATCGGTCAACCTTCATTTGGTATCAATTGCATACTAACTAGTCGAATAGTACGACACCAAGCACATTGAGCGCCTGTCCAAGCGCCTGAGTGAGGGCCTCCTTGCCATGGAGCACACCACGCTGAATGGTGATCCCGAGCACCACTATCCTGGCTGTGTGAACATCTCATTCGCTTACGTTGAGGGTGAGTCCCTGTTGATGGCGCTGAAGGACATCGCGCTGTCATCCGGCAGTGCGTGTACCTCCGCCTCGTTGGAGCCCAGCTACGTGCTGCGCGCTCTGGGCAGCAGCGACGAGAGTGCGCACAGCAGTATCCGTTTCGGTATCGGTCGATTCACCTCCGACGAGGAGATCGATTACGTTCTCAAGGCTGTTCAGGCCCGTGTCTCTTTCCTGCGTGAACTGAGCCCTCTGTGGGAGTTGGTGCAGGAGGGAATTGATCTGAACACGATCGAATGGAGCCAGCATTGATTTAATAATTTTCGTTTTCGACAAAATTGCCCACAAGGGACGGCGTTGAAGTGTAACACCATCAGATTTGTACAGATTGAGAATAATCACCTCGCAATTTTTTACTCTCTTCCTGAGTAGCAGGTCTCTACTTGACCTCCAGTGGACTGTGTAGTACTTGGCCTCGATCCGATTCTTGTATCTGATTGGCTTCGTCCAAAAGGCTCTACACTCGCAATTTATAGTTCTATGCGATCAGCAGTAGTCATTGGGCTTGGTAATATGGCACAACCAACTCTAACGGGGAGGTTTGTTCAAATTGTCCGACTGGCCATTCCTGTGGCGGTCTTAATTGGCAACACACCACACCCCGAAATCGTTTATCCACCGAGAGTCTATTGGGGTACACCAGGTATATTGTCTACATTAAAGTGGTCATCTTGGGCCCAAGACCACAATCGAACAACAAGCAATGCATCATTCATTCTTTATCTGTTGCGTGCTGGGCGGCCACACAGGCGCTGCCCTTGCTGGTCAATGGGCACCTGAGCTCCAGATAGTCACTTCTTCCGGCACCGTGAATGGAATCTACAACAATTCTGCGCAGACAGTGAGAGCGTTTCTCGGAATCCCATACGCCGAACCCCCAATTCATGAACTGCGCTGGGCACCCCCGCGACCCAAGTCACCAAGCTCTATCAATGCCTCTTCGTTTGGGAGTTCATGCGCGCAAGTGTATACATACTCGAATGAGTCGATCTTCAACATTCTTCCGTATAAGATATGGAACTCTGGCAGCATGTCTGAAGACTGTCTCTATATGAATATTTGGGCACCTGCTATCAAACATTCAGGCCATAAGAGAGCGCCTCGGAAAGCAGCAGTCATGATGTTTATTCATGGAGGGGGTTATGGTTCAGGATCCGGGTCGATTGCTTACTACGATAGCACAAAATTAGTTGAGGATAATGACGATATAATTGTTGTGACCTTCAAGTGAGTGGATGTCTACTCTGGTGATTCAAATAGCTCATTATGTATCAAGCTATCGCCTCAATGTTTTCGGATTCCCTAATGCGCCAGGACTCGGGCCCTTGAAGCAGAACCTTGGGATACTCGACCAGGTAGGTCTTGAAGGTGTGCAGTGCCTGCTTGGCAGCATGAACTCACTATAGATCTAGCGATTGGCGATAAAGTGGGTTCACAAAAACATCGGCAAGTTCGGCGGTGATTCTGAGAGGATTCTTCTCTTTGGTCAATCTGCGGGGGCGTCATCGGTCGATATTCATTCATACGCAGTGAGCTCTTTTTTCTCTTATGTTTGTTGACCAATCGATTGAACCTCCACAGTATCCAGACAATCCTCTTGTCAGCGCATTTGCGCTTCACTCAGGTACCGCTTTACTTCTTATAACGCGGCCTGACCATGAGAATTGGAATAACCTATCCACTGCTCTTGGATGCGGTGCCGGGCCTGAGTCTCTTCAATGCATGAGACAAGTCCCAGCTATGAAGATTGTGGAAACAAGAGCCCAGGGGAACTATAACTTTTATCCCATTGAAGACAATCAGCTCGTCTTTTCCGACTATGCTACTAGGGCTAAAGCGGGAAAGCTAGCCAGTTTGGTATGTTGATATCTAGTTCCCTCTTGCATTCTTCCCATAGGATGACCATGATTTGCAGCCAACTTTGGCGGGAAGTACTGAGCGTGAATTTTCGGCTTTCGCACCGTTGAATCTAGTTTCAATCAATGAAACGGCCCTCTACGAGCAGAATCAAATCGGATATAACTGTCCCCTTCGGGCATCTACGAGGTCAGCACGTTTCAGTCGCAGGATCCGCACCTCTGGCTGTTCCATGTGTCCAACAGTGATGTAGGATCCGAGTTGATCAAAACGTACCCACTTGGAGGTATCTCTACCACGGGAATTTCACCAACCTCAGTCCAGTTCCATGGCTTGGAGCGTATCATGGATGTAAGCAGTCACGCTGTACAGCTGTACTTGCTGTCCATTTTTTGACCATACGATACCAGCGGAAATACCTCTGGTGTTCGGGAACTATAACCTATCAACGCGGGCGATTCCCCCCGAGAGTGGAATCGAAGCCAGCAAATATATCCAAGGTTATAACCTCAAAGCCAACCTGCATAATCTCCAACTGATTGATTTTCTAGGAGCTTGGGTTGCGTTCGCCAAGGATCCACGTACGGGACTGAGCACATATGGGTGGCCCAAGTTCCGGTTCAACAGTCAGTCTTTACTCCTTGAGGCTTACCATTGATTTCTGCTCCTAATCTTTGCTGTCATCTCTAGAAGCAACCTTGATCCATCTTGCCCTCAATAACTCGGCTCGGGCAGTTTTCACCTCTGCTACTTCATGGGATAGCTTTTGCACAGGTTTTGTTCCTCCGCGATGTGAGTTGTAAACAGTCTCGTTTGACCTGGTTACAGCATACACAAGCCTGTATCAACCCGTGCTGGCCTTTCCAGTGGTTTATCATTTCAGTCAACCCTACATTCCCAGATCGTGTGATGTAAATTGTATAACTAGCAGACCAAAACTCGGCAGGTCAGATCGGGAGATTCGGGTTCATCTGAAATTACATAAGCCGTTGGTTGGAAAATATGCCTCATCTATTAGGCACTAAAGTTTAAATAGGAGCAATGAAACAGAATCCATCAGAATCCATCTGGATACGAGAGGAGAAAAATGCAGAAGTGCCAGTTGAACAGCTCTGAGGATCTGATTATAGAAAGCGGAGACCTCGATAAATTAAGAATGCGTACCTGACAGATCAAGGTTGGAGATCTGGAGCAGCGTGAGTGAAGCGAAGATGAAGCCAAGTTAAGCGAAAAGGCCAAAAATGCCTCATCCCCCTCCTTCGCACCCGTTCTTCGCCGGGGTTCTATGGGCTTAGGCCCTTTGTCTCGCACTCAACTTCCTCTCGCTTAATGGCACTCCACTCTCCAGGCCTTGCGGATACACCCAGTGCCTCTTGGCAGCCCCGGGGGATTGTATAGCCATATAGAATGTACCCAAATCCGTCTGCATACTTGGGTGTCTCCCTCCGTCTTCCCCTGGTCCCCCTCTAAAAGACTCCCCGGGTCCTCTAAAACGTTCCCCATGGCTTCCTATGTCGGAGCCGTCAACTCTAATCGGTCTAATCTGCTCATTCATGCTGACTCCGATTTGCTTAGAAATGCTCACTTGCCCTCCAGGGATCCCCGGTGAAATTACGTGCTTCGTCAAAGTTTGCGGAACCATTTAGCAGATCTAACCATACAACATAGCCTCTGGCCACTTTGATCCAATCTGAATTCCTGTTTCGTGAAGTTCATCTTTCCCGAGTATTCTCTTCCGTCTTTATCCGTATCATTCGCCTTCTGGATCAGGCAAGGTCGTTCCTGGCTATTCTGCCCATTCTGTCTGGGTCTGTTCAGACTGTCTGTAGTCCATCTTCTCTTCTGTTCTGACTCAACCTCTTCTTTCAAATTCCCTGGATTTGGGTGATCATCTCTTATTGCCATCGAATGGCCCCTAGATCTTGAAGCTGAATACCCGGTGACTCCCGGGATAGAGATCCGAACCTGAACGTTCGGTAATTGAGAAGATCCTCGCTTTGCGTAGGAAAGGTGACAGATCTGAATCGTCTCTGATCACAATTCGAATCCTCCTTTTCCCACACCATCATGTTGCCACCCGTACCGAATGCGTTCGATTTTGGAATCACCTCCGACTATGGGTTCCTCTCCCCGGAGCTACCACTTGAGATACTCCCAGATCCCTACTATGCGAAATGGGAGACGATTGTGAGCAATCTCCAGGCGTTACTATTGAGCAAACGTCTGCGGACAATGGTGGAGCATCTCCCCACACTTTCCGCCTCGTATCTACAGACGGAGGCGGAGTGGCGTCGGGCATATGTCGTTCTTACCTTCATCTTACATGGATACGTCTGGAGTGGCGATCGTCCGGCAGAGGTACAGTCTATGTTCATTCTTGTTTGTATAAGCACTATACTGATTCTTGAAGAGGATTCCACCTCAACTTACAGTCCCCTTGTTCGAAGTCTGTGAGCGACTGGAGGTACCACCTGTGGCAACATACGCAGGAGTCTGTCTCTGGAACTACAAGCCCATCTTGTCCGACGAACCAGCCATCGAACTAGACAACCTAGCTTGCCTACAGACATTCACGGGTTCCCTAGACGAACAATGGTTCTATCTGATCTCGGTCGCCATAGAAGCACGCGGGGCCCCGTCTATTCACCTGATGCTTCAAGCAATCACGGCTGCCCGTGCGGGGAACAGTACGATTGTGACTGAGTGCCTGCAGGAACTAGCGGAAACCATTGATGAAACCAACACACTGCTACAGAGGATGTATGACAATTGCGATCCCTACGTTTTCTATAACCGCATTCGCCCATATCTTGCTGGTAGCAAAAACATGTCAGATGCCGGACTGCCGAATGGGCTGCTGTACGACGACGGTCACAATCCTGAGTATCGGCAGTATGGTGGGGGCAGCAATGCTCAAAGCTCACTGATTCAATTCTTCGATATCGTCCTGGGAGTGCAACACCGACCAACTGGTACTCGCAATGACCAGGAACAAAGCACCGGAGATGCCATCAAATCTCGAAACAGCTTCATCCACGAGATGCGCACTTACATGCCTGGCCCACACCGGCGATTCCTCGAGCAAGTCGAGTCGGTAGCAAACATCCGCGCTTTCGTCGAGGCACGACGAGGAGACTCAGCCCTGTGCATTGCCTACGATGCGTGTCTCGCCATGCTACGTGTTCTGCGCGACAAGCATATCACCATGGTATCACGTTACATCATCATACAGTCCCGTGGTGCGCGTCAGTCCTCACAAGCTGTCCCCCCGGGACGCCCATCTCCAACCAATCTCGCAACCGCTGCCCCGACTGACAAGAAGAAACTGCGGGGTACGGGCGGTACGGCGCTCATCCCATTCCTCAAGCAAGCCCGAGATGAAACGTGTGAGCCTGCTATCGATGCATGGGCCCGCCGACTGCTTCGCGATGGTCCTTCAGACAAGACCTTCGCCTCACTGAGCAAAGTTGGCGAGCAACCCGATGGTCATCTTGAGGTTGTCGGCCTCTGTGGCACATGGACGGCCGATGAAAGCGAAGGTGGTATTTGCCACTGGTAGATCTTATGAGTCTGTTGTTTTTACTATTGGATTGGGCGTTGATTGAGCGTGGCATTGCTTGTGAGATTCATGTTGTACGCAGCAACTTGGCGACTTGGAGTTGGAGATTCAATTTTCTTTTGTCCGAACGTCATAACTTTCGACCACCTTATATATACCATCAACTGGGTATCAAAGTGTTCATTAACTCAACATAACCATTTGGATGTCTCTATAAACTGATGTAGCGTGTCTATGTGTACATTCTATCATGAAGACTGTCCATGAGCACATGGGACGTGAGTACATGGTGTACTTAGTACAAAGTAGGATTGGCATGGACGATCACTGAGCTACTGTTGCTTGTTCGTATCCGGCTGGCACTCGAAGCTTCTACTCCCTACTTCCACACTTCCTAGGTAGGACTAAGTAAATTAGAACTGAGTTTAAAATGACGCATCTCATGAGAAGAACAAACAGCGTCATTCTCTCCATATCGACGAATCTTGTGGCCTCCACGTGATATGACATCACCGGATGACGTAGTTTATCATGACATTTTCAATATCTTGGAAGAGTAAGAGCTTCACTAGATTGGCAAGTAAAGAAGCCCCTGGAAGCAGGTGGCTGGTACAAGCATACATAGTCTTGTAAGGTATATAAGGAGGGGACATCCTGTCACATTGTACCCCTTCACATCACTTCTAAATATCATCTCTATCATCTCCAATCTCTACCAACCAACCATCATCTATTACCCAACATCCAACATCCAACATCCAACATGTCTGAAGGATCCGGCAACGCTTCTACTGGCCAGTCCTACCTGGACCAAGCCACTGGACTTGCTCAGCGCGCAATGGGCACTGTGACTGGCGACTCCTCCACCCAGGTAAGCATCCATACTAACAACTCCACACCAATGCTTATTCCCCGCTAACTCTTCACAGATGAAGGGTGAAGCCAAGCAGGATGAAGGCCAAGCCAAGAAGGAAGCCTCCCACACCACCGCCAAGCTAGGACCCTTCTCTGCCGACCCGAACACCGGCGCCGTCGCCCGCGACGATCCCAAGCGCGACACCGGCTCGTGGGACCAGACCGTAGGCTCAGCCAAGGAGTCCATCGGCAACCTGATTGGCAATGAATCCCTCCGCCGCACCGGAGCCGAACAGAATGCTGCCGGCAAGGAGCAGGAAGCCAAGGGCCAGCTCAAGGACTGGGGTGAGGGCCTCCAGAACCGCGCCGAGGGTACACTTGGATCCATCGGTGCCGCTGTCACTGGCGACCGCGCCAAGGAGGAGAAATACCGTGATATCCATGACGAGGGCAAGGTCCGTCAGCGCGGAGCTGAGGCTGACATGGCGAAGAAGGGTGGTGCTTAAGTGTGATTCGGGATGAGCTCGTATTGCTGAGATTTGACTTCTCTCTCGCTGTTTTACTATCACGATTTTACGATGGCCTAGCTATGATATCCAAATTGATGCCACGTTATGATTTTTATGCTGGATTTCAGTGTTGTAACAATGTAGATGTTTCCCTTATAATATATGTATTCATGGGGTTTGACACAATGAGCACTATTCATCCCTTTTCCCAAGGCTTGCAAGCCGTGGAGTAGATGTCCTGCCTTCAAAAATTTATGTATCATGGACAACCCGTAAATCTACCTGAGCCTTGAAACAAGCCCATGGCCTTTCTGAATCTTTTTGTGGTGAGGGCCTTGGAGTTCAGGCTGCCACCTGGGTTGTATAGATTCAGTTTCCTGAGATAGTCACCACTGGTTTTCCTCCATCCCTAAGATTTTGTCTATATAAAAGTGAATTCAGTCTTTGAATGGAAAATGGCGCTATGAATCATGATGCTAAAGTAGAAATACCAACATGACACCCACAACTGATTTACAGCAGATCCATCTCTGCCCACACAAATCTCGACGTTGTACTCCGTACTAGCAGGGGTTCCCCGCGTCTGACATCTGATGCCGCTGAGCCCGAGGCTGATCGGAGAAATCTAGAACCCTGCCTCTATATTGCAGCTATGACCAGAGAGAATGGCCCGAAGTGTGGATCTAGCCAGGAAGCATTTGATATACTCGAGAGCGCCCAGTCGCGTGGGCTTTGATTTCTCCCCAAATCCCCGAACACAATGAAAGTCACCAAGTTTCTACTCTTTTTTGCAGCAGCGTGTGGTGCTGAACACCACCATCGACGTGACACGACGGACAATGGCATCAACCTTGCTGCCATCACAAGCGCATTGTATCTGAAGTTCTGTCCCGAGCCTGATACAATTCACTAACCCTACTACAGAGAGCATCTAGTGGCCAATCAAACTGCCAGCGCGAACTTTGCCAACATATCGCCGCCGCCCAAGTCGCTCATCCCCGAGATCCTTTCCGTCGTCCCAGTCTCTGTCATCTGGGAACTGATCAATCCACCGGAGCGCAGTTCCCTCGCCAGTCAGTTCAAGGCCGGTACCACTCCGGCCTGGTACAGCGCTCTCCCATCCGATGTCAAGAGTTACATGTCGGTGGTCAAGTCGCAAATCTCCGCCGGTGCATTGACAGCGACCACGGGGCCAGCGGAGACCAAAACTACTGCCAACACGGCGACTCCCACTGCGACCGATGGCTCTGACTCCGGGTCAGCCAGCTCGAGCTCGTCCACCGGTCTCGCGGCTCAGCCTACGGGGCTGACTGTGTCGGTGATGGGGGCGCTAGGAGTGCTCGGACTTGCACTAGCTCTGTGATAGCAGGATCCACACGAATTGCGATGTCGTAAACGACCATGACGAGATATGAGGCCTTAATTCAAGAAATTCAAGTTTGTTTGTTCCACATGCCGTATTCCTGTAGATCTATACGGAGGATAGTCGTCTCCGTTGCAAGTGGATCTCCCCACGCCCGTTGCATTAAGCACATGCTGTCGGCACTGTGAGTAGATTAAATGTTGGATCCAGAACTCTGCAAATGACGAGGTGGCACTAGAGCCCGAAGTCCTAGTAAAAGTGGCATCGCGGTCGCATTTCTTGATAAGAGAGACATTTGTGCCGATCCCTACTCGACCGACACTCGATGAATTGGAGAGAGCAGAGTGGTGGCTCCCAGATGACCAGTGCATATCCCCTAAAGTGACATTCCCCACTCAATTGGCCCCCAAGCCAGGGGATCAGCGCAATACGACGATCTTGACTCAAAAAGATGACATCCGGGGTGAGACTGTGATGCGGGGAAAATGTCCAAGCCTCGTATTGGCAGCGGGTGGGCGAGTTCCCAGAGCTTGGATTGGCTGTTTGGCCTGTTTGACCCTGTCTGGAGGCTTCCTCTCACATGGCTCTTCTTCTTCCTCGGCCTTCCAATTTCCCGCACATCACCCGAGATCGTGTCAATCCGGCCTCGACGGAGTAGCGGCCTCGGACAATCGCCTTTACTTCAACTGGGGGTCTAGATCGAGGGGAAAGAGGTAAGTTGAGGGTGCTTATAAGGTACTGAGGGATTGATCTTCCCTTCTTTCTTTGTCGTCGCAATCCCCAAACATCACATTATGCGTTTCTCCCGGATTCTCTTCCCTTTGGCCCTCGCTCCCTTGGCCTTGGCTGCCCCTGAGCCACGTCCGAACCCGGTCGCGGCACCTGAGCCCGCCAGCTCTGGTCTACTGGAGGCATTGCCCGACCTGCTAGACGGCGCTTCGGATCTCTTGACTTCAGATAATCTCCACAAACTGGAGACGATCCTGGATGGTGCGGCCAAGCTGCTGGCTCCCGACAACATCGATGTCCTGAATGATATCTTGAAGAACGCTCACAACTTGTTGACCAAGAGCTTTGTTGATAATACAACTACCCTCATTGGGGATGCCACGCCGGTATGTGCCCTGTGCTTGATCTGCCTTGAAGACTGATTGACTAACTCGTACTAGCTGGTCGGGGATATTTCCAAGCTGCTGGGTGGTGTGCTCGGGTCATTGTAAGGAGAAAACACTGAATGAATCACGACTATACTTTTATTTTTCTTGTTTTATGGTACAAATTCAAAGCTTCAAATCCTTTTGAAGGGGTATATACACGAATTTCAATGAATGGAACCTTCAAAGTACACACAGATATATTGGTCTGCATTAAAAACAATCACGTCTCTCGTAACGATCGGGTATAGGTAGATAATATTAAAACAATGTCATCCTCAAACAACATTCAACTTGTCCTTCAGACGTTCCTGGTAGAACTTCAAAGGGTATGCCCGCCATTTATTGGGCATTGCCGGGTAAACAGCAACCGAGAAGCCCATCCAAGTGCGATAGATCGCACGGGTCGTAGCCGTCGACCGCAAACCGTAAGCATCACGCAGACGCGGGGGCAGCATCTCGATCGTCGTGACGCGCAAGAAGGGCTTCATAGACTGCACCCAGCGGGGCATATCGTTACTCTGCCGCAGGTCGTGGGCGAACTGCGCCGCATCGGAAGAGACAGTCAATTGAGAGACCTGATCGTCCCAGTAGGACCAAAACGCCTGACGGGTTTCAGGCCAAGTACCCGCCGGGATACCCATACAGTTCATGAGCACGGTGAACTCGCTGTACCCGCGCTCGGCACTGGCGTAGTCGACACGGCCATAGACACGTTGGTAGAAGTCGGTCGCAGTCGCGTACAGCGTCGCAGCCATCCACAGCTGCAGTCGGGGATACTCCGCGAAGCGATTTGTGCGACCGCTGCCGAGCAGGGGGGAGTTTCCGCTCTGCAAGAGGTTGATGAGGGACCTGCGCTCGTCGCGGGTGCCGAATACCAGACATGAGATGTAGCTAATATTGGCCTGGAGGGCTTCGATGAGCTCGGTGGCGAGTTCCTTATGTCCACCCTCGTTGGATCCCGCGTCGCGAATGCCAGGCATGGCAGCTTGCAACAGCAGTGTGGCGCCCGACCCGGCGAACAGAATGCCCTCTTGGAGGATCTTGGGTAGAACCTCTAGCTGTTCCAGGGCATGGAGGCGGCCGGAGTCGCTGGTGATATTGGATACGTTCGCACCGGAGCCATTTGGAAGGGCTTCGACAGCCTGATCCTCTCCCTTAGACACTGGAGACGAAGTGGAAGACATGGTTAGAAAGGAATGATTGAAGAGATGCCTGGAAATCGACGACCCCAGGCTTCACAAATAGACCCCAGAAAAAGAACCCTCTCCCCCGCAAAACCCCGACCCAAGCATCTCAAATACGGAGCTCGTGCTAAGAGGCGATAGAAGCGTCGATCATCTCGGCCCATGTGAATAGTGTCGCTCTTCTGAGGAATAAGCCGCGGTTAGCAGCAGATCGCCATTTCCTGTGGCGCTGATCCCTCCCTCTTTTGCGTCATTTTCACCGAAGAAAGCAATGCTGCTCCGGCGCGAACCCGCTTTCTCCTTTGTTTTTTGACAGTCGAATCCACTGGGGGTCCCCGTATTTCGTACGGAGGATGGAGACCCTCCGAAGTCTGGGGGCCCTGGGTTCGCATATGGGGGTCATGGGCATCGGAGGGTCTGTTCCCTCAACGCTAACTACATATACGCGGAATTTCTCCCTCGGGATTTTGACTCTGTGTGTTGTCAATTGTGTCAATTTGCGATCATGGGCCAAGATACCGATACACCAGCATATTTGAGCTCAGATAATGCCAGATACACTCTCGGCATTCATCGTGGCCCATTGATCTCCAAGAATGTCGACGAAGGTGCCCAGCTTGCCCAGGTCGAGTCGGCCGGGGGGATGTCCTTGGAGACGAGGAAGCTGAAGAAGAGGGAGAAGTGGCAGCGCCATTGGAAGCGATTCTGGTGTCTGCATCTTTTTGTGACGATTATCTTCCTCGCGATTTTCCTGCCCGTCTTGTGAGTGCCAAATAGCCAACCTCCAATGTTGAGGTCTATACTAATTTCCTAGCTTCTTGGTCGCTATACCTGCGATCTCACAGATGGTCGTGAACAAGTCCAATTTGGTCTTGGTCAATGCCTCTGTTCTGAACCCGCGACCGGACAAGATTTCATTGACGCTCTTGTCGAAATTGGACCTCAAGATCGCACTGCCCGTACGAATTGACCCAATCACCTTGGATCTGTTCGTGCGCGATGCAGGTGCAAGCAATGCATGGGGCCAAGCCCATCTGGACGGCAAGGTCATCAAGGGCAACTCTACCTTGGGTGTGACTGAGGTCGAGACGCCACTGATCAATGCGACTTCATGGCAAGAATATGTGAACAACGTCGTGTTTGAGAAGGAAACACCACTGTCTGTCAAGGGAACGACCAATTCATACTTAGGTGTGCTCAAGTCCAAGGTCACCATGGACAAGGACATCATGTCGCCAGGTAAGCGTTGCATGAAACGAATCGCCTCGGATTTAAAGCTAACACCGTTCCAGTATTGAACAAATTCAAAGGATTCACTATCGCCGACACTGCACTCGTTGCACCGGGCGAAGATGGCAGCAATCTCGCTGGCAATGCTACCCTCCCCAATCCATCAGTGCTGACCCTCGATATCGGCGACATCCTTCTCGACGTGAAGAGCGGGGACATTGTTCTGGGAAATGTGACTCTGAAAGACGTCACCATCAAACCCGGCGACAACACTTTCCCTCTGAACGGAATTCTTGACCTCAACACCATGCTCGAGAATCTCGGTCCGGTCCTGGCATCGCAAGCCTCGGCGCTCAAAACCGGCAAGCTAGCTTTAGATACAGTGACCCGGTCCATCCACTGGAAGGGGGAATTGGTGCCATACTACACCAACGCGATGAAGCAGGTCACTCTGACAGCGGATGTGGCCATCGCCGATTTGCTCAAGAACACAATCCACGGCCTGCTCAGTGGTAACAAAACCCTCGGCGACATGCTCAATTCGAATGGCGAGGCGAAGGATTTGCTGGCGAAGCTGAAGAACGGCACTAAAAGTGATGACAGCGACACCAGCTCAGTAGCCGATAAAGCCTCCAGTCTTGCATCGGAAATGAAGACCAATGTCGCGGTGCGTGATATGTTCCGCAACACGCACCCTGTCAAACGAGATTCGATCATCAACTCCCTGGCCGGACTATACATGAAGCTATGAGATGGCTCAATGCCTATTTCAACCGCGAGGCCTTTGTTTGACTTGTTTTTTTTTTCCTTGCGTTTCGTTTTCCTTTTTGATAAACGTCTTCCGGGCTCGGGGCCCTGGTGTGTATATGATTGCGAGAAGTTCGCGCTAATGCCTAGACGATACTTGATTCCCCCTGTGGGTTGTGGCTGTGGCCCTCCCTTTTTTTTCTGGATTATGGCGTTGTGGGAATCTGTCACTGTCTTCTCATCTTTAGAGATTAGAGATCAAGATAGCATGTGTTTGGGTTGTCCTGTTGATCCCATTGCGGTGCATCGACTGGTGTACTAATTTATAGAGTACACTGGGTCTATTTTGTACAGGTCGAGGCTGTTGATGAGAATACTTGAATTTAATTTAAATGATCGATATGAAAAGACTCGATTCACTCTAGGGTTGTTCTACTGTCTTCTATGAAGAAAAATGTCCATACCAATTGTAACTGTTGCTTCTTACATCTCTGCGCCGCACTCTTTACCTGGGCATTTCAGCCCCTTCTCAGCTTCCCGTAGGAATATATTTATCATCCATCTCATCAGAAAGACCGTTTCACACATCCTGGTGAGGACCAGGATGTGTTATTTCGAGCTGAATACTCACACCCCTCTTCGGCAATCTCATGCAATCAATGTGAACAGGATATGAAGATACTGCGGCGCGAAAAAAGAGGACCAAAAGTATTCTACGGGTTGATCGCTTCTGCAAATCAGGTCATGAAAGATAGCATCACAAGGGACCGACTAGCGAGAGAAGATGGCATTCTATGCTTTGAAATGGAAGCAGCGGGCTTGATGGACCATTTACCATGCCTGGTCATTAGAGGCATCTGTGACTACGCAGATTCTCATAAGAACAAACAATGGCAGGAGTATGCTGCGTTGACAGCTGCAGCCTACGCCAAATGTGTACTGCTCATGATATCTGTCCATTCCACACAAATGACCTAGCTCGCTTTGAGAGCAAGCGAGAGGAGTATGTGTGATATCTCAACTTCCTTTAAATTCAAAATGTGTGAGGCTCAAAGTTCGATAGAAACAAGCTTCCAACCCACCCCCGAAGACAAAGAATGTTTGAAAGCACTCTTTCACACTGACCCCGAAGAAGATAGAGCCCTTCTCAAACGACAAAAAGGTGCTCGGTCCCAGGGCACCTGTGAATGGATT
The DNA here is from genome assembly GCA_027569675.1 of Penicillium crystallinum. Classification (NCBI taxonomy): domain Eukaryota; kingdom Fungi; phylum Ascomycota; class Eurotiomycetes; order Eurotiales; family Aspergillaceae; genus Penicillium; species Penicillium crystallinum. The sequence goes on from JAPDKR010000083.1 coordinate 80,628, forward strand.
ATGGAAACCGATGAAATTGTCCAATGGTTCGAAGAAGAAAATGACAGAGTCTCCAATGCTTTGTGGTTGTATGGAAATCCTGGAACCGGGAAGTCCACAATGGCCATCACACTCACAGAGATACCAAAGCAACAGGGCTTTGTCCACGGGGACAGGATACTGGCATATTTCTTTTGTGACTCTTCCAACGAGAAGCAAAGGACTGCGACTGCAATATTACGGGGAGTGCTCTACCAATTTCAAAAACAGCGACCGCACCTCCTGGATCACATTCAAAAGAAGTTTTCGGAGGAGAGGGTGCATTCAATTCGTTTGATGCTTTGTGGTCAGTTCTCATAAAAATCATCGACGACGAATCAAATGGTCACAAGTACTGCGTGATTGATGCCTTGGATGAATGCGATGATAGTTCACAAGAAACCTTTGATGCAGCTTGATGACTACTATCGTGCCTTTCCGGAGGGGCGAGAAAACAAACTGCATATACTAATTACGAGTCGACCCTATCCTGAAATCCGCGAGCATCTTCAATCCTTCCGGCACAAGAATATTGGTCAATATTCCCAAAGAACGGACGATGTGAAGAAGATGAGAGTCGAAAAAGTACGGGATCTGAAACAGAGAAAGACATACACCGGGCGCATCGAGCAAGAAGTAACTCAAATTCTCCTAGATAAGGCAGAAGGAACATTCCTGTGGATTGGAATCGCCTGCCGGGAACTGTCCAATGTTCGCTCAAGGGATGCGGTACAAACACTTCAAAAAATGCCTCGGGGCCTTGGTGATCTATACACGAAACTGCTCAGTAATGCGATTCAACAAAGAACTGTTGAGGAAGAGAAAATCATTGAGATTTCTCCATTTCGTTGCCGTGGCTCAAAAACCAATGACTGTATCCATGCTGTCACGGGCGTGCCAGTCCTATGAGGACCAGCCAAATGAAGAACGAATTGCCTTCTTCAAAGATGACATTCGGATGTGTCAATTGATGGTGATCATCAAAGGGGAATCGCGTGCGGCTGTTGCACAAGTCAGTCAAGGATTTTCTACTCGGACCAGAGAGTGATAGCGTCATACAAAGTCTCAAGGCCCATGCAACCCTGTCATATCGCTGCATCAGTTACCTTGTCAAATGGGGTTTGAACAGTGAAGCAGCCGACCAAGAATTTCTTCCATACTCTGCTCTCTTTTGGGCAACCCATGCCGGTTCAGCCAACACGGAGTTCTCTATCCTGGATCAGCATCGAGCTTTTCACGAATATCCATCAAGCCAATGGGACAAATGGTGCGAGCTCACTGGGAGGACCGAGCGGTCAAAAGGCTCAGAGATAGTCACTGGTAGCTTTGCCATCTTTCACGCTGCGGCTACGTGGGATATTGAAGCTCTAGCCAGACTTGGACTAGAGATGCTCGGGAACAAGACAATGGGATCTCGCTCGCTCAAGTATGATGATCGGGAATTTCAAGGACCGTGGGAGAGAACACCCCTTCAGATTGCAGCGCAGCTTGGAAGCACCAAGGCCATGAATACCCTACTCGCGGGCGCCGGCGAACCACTGGGAGTAACTACAGAAGTCATATTCGCGGCAGTGGAAAATTCTACTAAAGGGGCTGAGGTTCTGCGGTTTTTTTTCAATTACACAGGATCTAGCATCCAGAATTACAGAGGGCATGTTGGAGTTTGCAGCACAGAACAAAGGATGTGCATGTGAGATTTTCAAAATCATCATCAGTCAATACGGAGAAAGCATCCGTCCCTATATCTCGGAAAGTGTCATGGAGCACGCTACGGCAAATCCGATGATGGGGACCCAGCTGGTGGAGCTGATTTCAGAAGAATTTCCCGGTATTCTGAACACTTTAGCAACCCTTGGAGTCTTCAAATCTGCAATCTTCAATGGCAGACAGAATATAAAGGTTGTTGCTTCATTACTTTCTCATGTTGGTGAGGCAATGGTCTCAGAGCAGATTGTCGAGGCTGCGATGCATAATCGAGAAAATCCTAGGGAGATTACACTTTTGCTTTTCTCCCACGCAGATAGAGCGAGTCTCCTCACCGGGAGACTTATCTTGACTGATGCATCTTGTAGCACTCAACTGTGCCAAGACCTGATCAAGATGACACTAGAAGATGCCACAATGACTCGGATTTCAACAGAGTTAGAGCATCTTATTGTTTATTGGTGCGATGAGGCATTGATAAATCTTTTCCTGCGTGTAATGGGCAGCCGAGTGGTCATAACTAGGAGCATGATAGGTGCAGCAAGAGATGAAGATGTCAAGAAAATCCTCGAAGCTCGGATGGATATTCAAGACCATGCAAGCAAATCGAGCGCTCTAGCCGATAATCACCGGATGGTTCTAAATTCGCCTCTGGCGGTAAGGACAAGGCGGTCCGAGTGTATAGTTGTATGGGATTCCAGTGCCGCGCTGAATTGATCGGCCATGATCATTTCGTTTTTTTCCCTAGGATGGAGTTTCGACAGTACAAAATTGGCCAGTGGTGATTACCAGGGAAGCATTCGAATATGGAATGCAGAGGTGAGATGTCAATCAACAAAATTTACTATATCGCCTACTCAATACTGTTTTATAGACCTACATTTGTCAAATAGTGTTAAACAGCCATCCAAAAAATGATAACAGCGATCTCGTGGACACCTGATAGGCGAAGCTTCATCAGCTCTTCACTTGATCAATAGTCCTGCCATTGGACAGATACAGGAGAACCTCTGCACACTTCGCAGGAAACACACAGAGCCCAACGTGCATGCATCACACCAGACGGTGGTCAATTAATCGTGATGGATGCGGTATCGAACTTTCTCCACTTCTATGACTTGAGCACCTACGCTTGGGTTGAATCAGTTCCTTTGAATGGAAGAGCTAATTCCATTATGCTTGAAACCAACACCAGGCTTGCTCTTTTGGATGTGTGCTCCGATGGAATACAAGTCATTGATCTCACCGACGGTGGTATTGCTGGAAGTACCCAGGCACCCCCCAAGTCTACTACAGGAATCATTTCAGCCTGCTCGGTTAGTTGCCCAGGACAAGCCCCGTGCCATAGTTAACTAGTTAGTTAACTAGTTAACGTAGTTCACTACCGAGTGGTCCACACGACCGAGTGGTCCACCCCAAAACACCATAGTAAATGCGATATATTCCATATTTATATCCTAACAACCATATGTTTATTCTATCTCTCTATTTGTTGATAGTTATT